>JAUZNK010029718.1:0-19027 GCA_035046665.1 Euphysa ruthae
TGTTTACTTTGCTTTCGAATTAAGAATATACATATACTAAGTGTTCTAATACGTTAAAATAATTGACGAAAGCCTTTTAGGCAATGAAATATCAGAATATTAGTTGTTACGTTCGGCAAACTGTTTTGCGACGTAAAACGGGGCATTACATCAATGACATTTTTTTGAGGACTTAAACTGCTGACCTCCGCAGAATATTTTTGTTAAACGAAGTATCATCAGTTGTATTATCTGGCCTGATCGTTGTACGGTGTTTTTTTTTGTAGTTTGTTTCCAAAACTTGCTGCGTAATATTTATCCTTCAATTTAGGGTGCGTAATATTTACCCACCTTGACCATATATGATTTCCAAAAAGGTATTATTTCTCTCAATAATAGCTAAGGTTCAATAGTTATGACTGTTTGGAATTTCAAATTTATTATAAAATCTATGTTAAATGAAGGTGTGGACAAAATTTAGTGTGTAGAGGGTAAAATTTGGCATAGTCAAAAAATCCACTGCATGTTTAAAAAAATGTCCAGACTCAGGTTTTTCACCGTTGTATTTCAAAATAAAAATCACTAAATTTAATCTAGCACTTTTTTGAGGACACCAAATGCAATGAAATAAAAAGCATAATGTTACCTTACCAGTTAGTTATTTCTGTGTTAAATGATTTTTTTTTTGTTTAAATTAAATTCAAATTTTTTTTAAAAAATAACAGAATAGCTGTTGTGATATGTACGCCAAATGCACAAACTGTGGTAGAGGCAGATTCCCAGACAATGGTTTTGAATTCAAAAAGAAAATAAAACTAAGCCCCATTCTCCTCTGCATAGATTATAAAGAAATTAATTAAACCCCTTGGTTTGTGCAAAAACTGTCCCCATTTTAAAATGTTTTTTACCGTGGAATATTTCAGGACCTTGTGATTGACTTATAATAATCCTTGTGATACACTTATATCTGCAAATAGTTACAATTATTTGCAACATTAGCATATATTAGCTTAACTATATATGCATTTAAAACTTGCTAGCAGAAAAAATACAGTTATGTTTTGAATTAATTTTCTTGTCTGACCTGTAGGCTATGAAATATATAAACAAGCATGGTTATTTTTGCTTTAAAAAAATTTGGAAGCCTTTCTTATTTACTATTGATCTAAAAGTGGGTACATAATCCAGATTATTGAATTAATCTTTCAAACACAAGTTTTCTTGTAGTACTCTCGGAAGAGAGTAACCGGTTTTCTTTCAACTGGAGTGTAATCAAATTTCACTTTGTAATGGCATCTATTATTCCTATCCCATGCATAGTATTTGCTACGTGTAATAATGTACACATATTGTGGTTGACATTATTGGCTTCAAAATGCAATATACTGTCTTTGTCCAATTTGTCTTTTAACGTACTATCGGCATTTACAGAAGCATTTGCTTCAAATTTAAATACTTTGTTTTATGATTAGCAAATTCAAAGTTTGTTAAAAGTGTTTATACAAAATGTCTTTAAGAAGTCCTATATGTAAGGATAATAGTAGTTTTCTTGGCCTTGCAGTTTGCATGATACTGCGCTTTATTACTGCAACTTTAAGATAATTGTTAGTTACTAGTATATTTCGGAGTAATATATTCATAATTTATAGAACAAATATTAAAGTATTGTTGATTTCTAATATTCCAAAGAAAGGTGAATCATTGCAGTTATGTTTGTTTTCATAACAGTTGTAATTATGTTAGCAGTTGTTTCTAGAAGAAATATTTTTTTGCAGTTTTTGGATCAATATATATAGCGAAATATGTTAGCGAAACAAACATAAGCAGCGTTCATTTACTCTGTCGATTGATTTTCTAACACTTTAACACTTCGTCAGCAGGATTTACTTCCTTGCATCTAGTTAGCAATATTACCAAGACTAAGTAAAAATAATCCTAGCATTAAAATTGTTACATTGGAACACAAAATAATTAGAGCAGAGACCATTAAGTTGAAGTTGTTTACCTCTCTGTGTCTTTTTTATTAGTGTATCATTTCATGTTTTTATACAATATCTACTTTCTATGCTTGAAAGATAATGGATTTAACTTTCATGGCTGATACATTCTTTTTATTTCTCTAGGATTCAAAAATGAATACAACAATGAAATGCAACAAAAATTGTTAAACTGTCAAAATACCAACTTTAATAAATTAAACAACATAATGTTGGAATTAGAAATTTTAGTTTTCATAAAATTTCCTTTTAAGGTCAAAAAATACCCATTTACACTATGTAGAATCTAGCGGAGTTTTAATACCCATTTACACTATGTAGAATCTAGCAGAGTTTTAATACCCATTTACACTATGTAGAATCTAGCAGAGTTTTAATATTGGAAAAATTATACTGTAAACTTGTCACATGCCAAAAAAGCTTGTGTTTCAATTTTTTTGGGGCTGGTATTTTTATTCATAGATTGACTGTGCTAATTTATATTTTTGTCATTAAGTAGAATTTATGGGATTTTTAAACTTTAACAACAACTTTGGTAAAATTTTAATGTAATCATTTGTTTCAGATATTTTTGAACTTATAATGAGTTTGAGGTTTATTCTGTTAATTTATAAATGCCTTAGAGAACAACGAAACTATAACTTAACCGTTAGTCCAGGGAGAGTTGAATTTTTTAAACTGAAATAAACGCATTCCATAAACTATAATCTAATGTAAAACAAAAAATTTTCTCATATTGCCAAAATTATATCGAAAAATTCAGAATATTTATCCAAAAATAAAAATTCCCATTAAAACCATTTAGCATATCCAAAACAGTTTTCCAAGACATCTATTTTCCACGTCACTAATGCATTATCTAGAAAGATATTAAAGAAACAGAGAAACAATCTTCTATATTATATTTTTGTTCTCTTAAAAAATATATATATAATAGGTATTATCCCCTTATATTTGCATGATGCAGTTTAGTAAAAATTTAGATATATTGTTTTTTCTTTCAATAGCTGATTATTTCATTAATTTGTTTTCACAGCACTGCAAACTGTTTAATCACCATTAATAAATTGGTGATCAAATCACCTTTCAAATCAGAGTTAAATCAATAACCTGCAAGTTAAGAAACGCATCCTTAAATTATTATCACGTTATATTGTATCGGCTGTTTGTTGTGGTATATTGATCGTTAATAAAGTTAAATGACCTTCGCAAGGTTGATGCGATTGTCTGTGTTTATAGATCCAACTTCTGCTAGATTATGAATTGGTTCTATTGATGTTAGAGGGTGGTGATACTTTGGTAAGGAGAACGGGGCAAGATGGACATCATTGTTTAAATATTTGAAACTAGTATGCTTTGAGATAAGACTGAACTAGTACCTTGGTAAATATACATTTAGTGATCCAGGCTCATTTAAGTATGAAAAACATTGATTGTGCACATTTTAATTCACAAAAATTGATTTTTAAGGACAAAAGTAGTTTTTTTAGTGCAGACGAAAAAATTTTATAAGGTGTAAGAAAGTGAAATGAAAGATCTATAGCTTTTGTAAACAATACAAAATGGATGCCTTAAATGTTTTGCGTAGCTCAACATGGAATAAGATCTTCAGAAAATAAAACACAGGAGTAGTGCAAGTTTGACACATGATTTCAATTTGATAAGTTTGTTGGAGCTGCAAATACAATATATGGATATAGAAGATTTTGTCTGCGTTATACCCCATTATCTCAAAATATGTCAAATTTACAAACTTTATATCGATTGACCAATGTGTGTAAGGTTTTCTGTCAGAATTGAATTTCAGAGTTGTTGCACAAAATATTTGCAAAGATCTTTTCTTTGTACCATAGACCTCAAAGTGTTATTTAGTAAAAACTGCTTCTCACTTAAAATACAAAGGCGAATCAAGCAAATGAGTTGATGTCACTTAGGGGAAGGTTTACATGCTCAATCCTAGTTATCTATCATGCTTGTAATGGAATATAAATTGTTATTGTGCTGTGCTCCAATTTGTACTATTTCATAATTCACGATTTTATTTAGACTGCAGAAAATATTAGACGTGGTTCACAACTACAAACAGAAAACAACGCGAGGCCAGATAGTGATGGTGCTGAACTAGCTAATCACTTGAAACTCCTGGAAATATGTTCCATGGACTAACAACAAATAAGTGTAAGGAAAGCTGCAAAAGATTGGGGCAAAAACTTCCAAATGCTCCAAAAATTCTGAATTCAGTCATCTGAAGTCACTTCTTTTGCATGAACTTCAGCCTTCAACAATTCAAAGGCAGTTATTACAGCTGCAGGACAAAAACAAATGGGATCTATCACATCTGCTGAAAGAGGTGACAGTTTTATGCTATGTCCGCTTCAGAACATTAGGTTCACTAGGGACCTGGTAAAATTTTTGAGGAAAATTTTCTGGTAGCGAGAGTTTATGGAAAACAAAACTCAACCAACTACATCATCAGAATTCATGTGTTGATGCTGATGGCCAACCAGATGTTCATGATGGATTATTTCTAAAGAAGATATCAGGAGATGTTATTGCTGGGGACAAGGACGATATGACTTGATGGTTTCCCTGTGATTTATCCATATGGAATCTAAATTATTAGCATAGACAATGTGTTTGCTACATTTTATTTTTTATCTGATATGCTCGCATTAAAAAAAAGTGTGAACGTTTTGTTAAAGTATTTCTTCAAAGCAAGTTGTGTCTTTAAGATCTTATGCCTAATACCCAAAATGCGAAATCATTTGCATTTCCGTGACTATTTTTCATTTATTGCAGCATAAGTTACGCATAAATGCTTCAATAGTTTTTATTATGCATAACACCAACGTCAGGAAACTAATAACGTGTTTTTAAATAGGTCCTTTATTTATAGAAAAAACATGGTATCTACATCTATTTTCAAAAATAATTTATAACTGTTTATCTTGCCCAACCATGGGGCAAAATGGCCATTTAGAGTATTTAGATAAAATGTTGGTAAAATAAATGCTGTTTAAAATTATAAAATTATATTCAAATTAAAAATTTTGGGTAAGATATTTTCTTGTTCATTTAAGGAAATATTTGATCCTTTAGTGTTGGTTAAAAAATTTCCACCCAAAAATAAAAAATTAGCTTTGGTATTTTTAAAAAGATATATTTTTAATTTGAATTTTTCAGATAGTTATATTACCATAATATGCTGCATTTTTTTTAGCCTAAAAATATTACCAAAGTGTTTTTGCCTCTAGGCCCAAAAAACAACAGCTTTTTAATATCACATCTTTAGTGTTTTCCTCAAAAACCACAACGACTTACAATTGTTGTGTAACTTTAATTCATACTGGGGATTTAAATGGCCGGTTTAAATTAGAAATATATTTTTTCTTTTAATAGAAATTGATTGTGGAGTAGATGTGGTTGTTGATATGAAAGACAACCAAACATTTTTGAAAGCTCCAAAGAGTGAAAAGTAAGCTCTTTTTATTTAATTTTCTTCTTTTCTTCTTTTTGCACATTTAAAGTTGGTAAAAGAATAAAAGTAAGTGTTTGTGTATTTGATATTACTTGACAAGGTGACCATGAAATTAAGCAAATAAATAAAAGCTAAGTAGCTAGAAAGAAAAAAAGTAGTCGGGCAAAATTGCTTGAAATGTATATGCTAGAACTTTAAAACAAATTAACTAAAAAGTTAATTGATCAGTACGTAAGAATATTTGTCTTTGGGTATTTGTATGTATAATTAAGGGATGCATGTGATAAAAAATTTTTTTATTTATTTTTTAGGAGAGCTCCTAGGGTAAGTGAAGATTTACTTTCTTGATTATATTTTATTATCTTTTCATAACTATTAGTGAGCTGTTTTGAAAATTAGTGTCTCCTATCAATTTAGTGGGTATATAATTCTAAATTTAACAAGTTACCTTTTTTGGAAGAACAAATGTGTTGATTTTGGTTCTTCTGTATGCAATGATTGTTGTTGGAGAGTCTTTGATTTTGAGTAAAGGTTTTAAAGGGATTAGGGAAATTTTTGTCTGGGTTTAAGCGTTGTAGAATGCAAATCCCACAATCAGTTTTATTTGGACATTGCTAGTTAGGTAACCAAAATTATCACAAAAATTTAATAATAATTTTTGGATCTTTGCTATTAATATTTCAATGTCTAAAAGCGGATTTTCTGATAAATTAAACAAACGCCTTTATGGATGAAATTACCTAGTAGGAAAAAATATTTTGTCTAAAATATATGCATAGATATAGATATCTTTCTATTACTAACAAAAAATTTTTGCAATTTTTTAGCTTTGAAACATTTCGTTTTATTAATTACATAAGTAGAGATCAATTTAGCATAATTAATGCAAAAACTAATAATTTATGCTGAAATATTCCATGCCCGATGTTTTTTTTTGTTTATATTTGAAAGTTCTCTCAGCAATATTTTGCATTTACATTGATGAAAATTTTTTGGTCTTGCAGATTCTAACTAAATTTCAGATCAGCATAATGAAAATTAAGAATTTCAATCCCAGGTAAGTAGCTGGCAATCGAAATTTAGACATTTTATTTCTATTTATTAAGTGCATTTTCTTGCGGTTGTTTAGATTCATATTAATTGTTTTTCATTTCTTCAGACATTTGCCTTTGACCATTGTTTTTGGTCTATGGACAAAGAGGATTCAAGATATTCTGGTAGGTAATTTTTAGCTTGCTTTGATAACTGTTAATAAACTGCATATATAAATCATATTTTTATCATGCTCCTGCTCTCTGGAAGCTCTTTCTCGTCTGTTAGCTATGTTACTCATAAAATTTGGGTAAAAAATTTTACTGAAAAAGAGTGTTATTTTACTCCTGAAAAGTATTATTTTACTGATTTCTAAAATGCAATGTTTTAAATTTGCTGCATTACTTATGCAACAAAAAAGAATTAACTTGAAGCAGAACAATGCATTGTTAGGCTTGGGAATGTTTTGTGATATTATTTAGCTTTATCACAGAGAATATTTTTGTAAGAAACTCTGCTTATTGCTTATTAAATGGATCAATTTGGACATTTTCTAGTTTAAACCTACCTATGTAGTAGGGAGATAATTTAAAAACATGTCATGAGTTAAATATTTGTACTGACTATGTTTTGCGAGGCAGCCTGCACCCATCTTCAGGCAAAGTACAAATAAATTTCTGGATTTTGTTTAGATTTTTTATCGAAATGCTTCTGTAGGGATTACCAGTAGTTATTTATTGCGAAATGTAATGGACAGCGTTTAAACATTTTGGAAGTAAAAAATACTTCTCTAGGGGTTAGTAGTAGTTGATTATAATTTTGTAGTCTGTAATGGACAGCCATTTAGCTATATTAGGATCAAAAATATTTTCGTAAGGGTTAGGTAATATTTTCCATCCTGCTATGTATAAAATAAATTCAACAAAACCCTATGAATAGGATCAGATGCAGGCTTTGTGAATGATAATAATAGATCAAGCTGCTTTTATTGTTTGGATGTCCTTTCTGTCAACAAGCCACAAAAGAAAATCAACTGAATTTAATCAATAAATGTTTCAGTACAATTTTTCTGAAGCCCCATACAACAAAAATAGTTGCTGGGAGTAACAAGATATTTTCAATTAGTTTAGCCGTTAGAGATATTTGATAATCAGCTTAATATCATCCTCTTTGTTTATCACTATGTCATCAAAATCTGTATTTATTTCATTTTAAATATAGTTATTTTTGTCTACTTTTTTGTCTACTGTCTTCATCGCAAATTGCATTCACACACTCACACCTCATTATATATTATGGAGAAAATTTCTCTGACCCTAACCAAAATAAACTTTTTTTAAATCGCAGTTAAAATAGTTTCAATAATTTGAGAAAATATTATAGTACCTCAACACAAATCTATTAAAATCCTTGTCCAAATATCACAATGGGGGAATATTTTTCTGACTAGGTAATGAAAAGTTCCTGTTTTATTTTGGCAAATTATTTTAAGTCTGGGTGAAAATAGATTGGCAATTCGATGAAAATATTCAAAAATCACAAGCCATATTTCTTCAACTTGGTAAGGCAAATTTTCTGTGTTATTTTTTATTTTATTTTAATAGTTTCCACACAGATAGTACCATTAATTTTAGTCATTAATTGTTACGTGAAGCAAAAGTGTTTTTTCCTTTCTTGCAAATTATGCAATAACAATGCTAGTAATGGTAGAATATATAAAATGATAAAGAATGTCTGGTGATTTAATTTAATTCGTTAGGAACAAAGATCTAGTGTTTGTATATTCAAATATTCAACCTATCTCCTGCACAGTGCAATTAAATTTAAGTAAAACAAACTTCTTTGGAAAAATTTAAAAAATTGTGGTATTTTATGAGAGCTTTTTCAAGAAAACTGATGTGCTTGATCGCGTACATTTTCCATTGGTTTTTCCTCTAATACTGCAATCAGCATTGTGTATTATCAATTTAAAGTATAGAATAAATGTCACAAATATACTTTTAAATAATTGTGTCGTTCGAAGAAAATGCTTGATTATGAGAAAAGAACGTTTACATCCTTATAAAAGAAAGCTTGAGTTTTGAGATAGAATAGTCATATTTTTAGGAAAGAATACTAAAGTCGGTTGAGTAAAAATATGAAAACGAATTTTTACTTTTAAACGGAATTTTTGTTTGTTGCAATGTTTTTATATCAGAGTAAAACTTAAAATAAAAAATAGAAATGCATTAGAAATATGTTATTCTACATATACTATACTATATTATATAACAACCTTCCAAAAAGTTGAAAATCTGACCATATAACTAAAATGAGCAAGTACTGGTTTTTAGCTTTCACTACTTAGTTGCAGGGGCTATTTTAGCCTGTGTAGACATTGTCTAGATCTTGTAGGTCTAGCTTGCTTTTGCAGCTCATATGACTGCATCATTTGTGTGAAAAAAAATTTCAAACCATTAGATTGGTTTAAGTATTCTACCTAACGGTTGGTAGTTTATGCATATTTTTGATTTAAGTATTCTACCTAATGGTTGGTAGTTTATGCATATTTTTAATTTTAGATGAAAAATATGTGTTTGAGTGTCTTGGTTCAGATGTGCTTACCAATGCTTTTGATGGCTATAATGCTTGTGTTTTTGCTTATGGACAAACAGGTGATTTTTGAATTACATCTAATTTTTATACCCTAATAATTTTTATATCATTTTGATAATTTTATCTGTATCACTAATTTTTAACATTATCTGCAGAAATCTCTTTTATGTATTTTTTGTTCTAGGAAAGACTTACTTCATGCATTTGTTTGTTCATTTAAGACTGCTTTGTTTATGTTGAGAAGGGTTCAGCAAATTCACTTCTTTTCATTTGTTTATCCATCTGTATTTTATTTGTGAATTTTTTATGTTTTTCTCAGATTTTGGCAGTTTGAATAAAAAAACGTGACCTGATTCAAATCGTGGATTTTCATAAAGAATCCAAATTGTTTTGGTGAAGTGAAGAAGATATTTAAAAAACAGCAAAATCAAATTTTTTATGGAAGACAAATAAACCAGAAAGCTGTATTAGGGGATTCAAAAAGATTCAAAACATGATATTTGAAAAAAATTTTGTTTTACAGAAAGTTAGCCACTATCACTATCATTTGTTTTTTTGCTTGAAACTGCAAAATTTTGATCAAGCTCTTGCTAAAAAATTTGGTAACTTATTTGGATAAAAATAAGATTTTGGATATAAAGGTGTTATTTGTATTTGTTAGAATCTTTCATTTTTTAAAAAAAATTTATCTCCCATAATGGGAGGAAATCATCGAAATTCAAACTTATTAAGAGATGATCATCCACGGTTCTAGGGTACTTAGAGCTCGCATTTGAGTTTACGATAAATTTGAACCTATAACCTTATGGTTGGGAGTCAGATGTTTTACCATTTGAACTGTCTGGGTACAGGGCCCAAATTTTTTGCTTTTCTAAAAAAGTATGTCCTTTTTCTGTTGAACTTATGTTTCAGAAAATCGTTTTAGTTTGGTATTTCGAATGGTTTTAAAATTTATCAGGAATGTCAAAGAAAGGAAATCAAATTAAAAAATTTTTTTTTTACATTGTTGTATTTAAGGCTCTGGTAAAAGTTATACAATGATGGGAGGTGGTGGTGCAAAAGGATTGATACCAAGGATATCTGATGCGTTGTTTGAAAGAATTAATCAGGTAGGCATTCACTTGCTGG
The DNA here is from genome assembly GCA_035046665.1 of Euphysa ruthae. Lineage (NCBI taxonomy): Eukaryota > Metazoa > Cnidaria > Hydrozoa > Anthoathecata > Corymorphidae > Euphysa > Euphysa ruthae. The sequence continues at coordinate 10,210 of JAUZNK010029718.1, forward strand.
TTTATCTTTGAATTGAAATATCTTGCATGCCTCTCTGGGGAAATGTGAAGCTGCTTTATAAAAAGCTTTGTGAATTGGTGAGGTGGTCGAGTCGAGCACTATTTTTTATAAATATTTTCAAAAGAATGTCGTGTGCGTTTAATTGGTTCAGGGGTAAATTAAGGGATCGTGAATCGTGATTACTTTATTTTATTACGACCTCAAAATAAAAAAAAATTAAAGAAGAATTGCAATGTCAACTCGTGATAAAGGCAGTGTGGCCTAGCGGTAGCATATTTTCCGATAATATTGCATTGTATTGGGAAATGTCATGGGTTCAAATATACTCGAGAGCAAAAAAAAATGTTCATTATCGATTGTTGCCATAGCACAAATGGGAGCTTTAAATTGATCCACTGCTCGATTCGATGATAAAATCCTTCAGATCTTCTGCATTAAAAGTTATAATTGAAAGTCAATAATCGGACGCAGTCAATCAGAATGATTGCATATTTTCAATGTTTATGATTTTGTATTAATTACACAAAAATGTTCATGATTGCAAAGTATTCTAATGTAGGATTTCGTTTTTTTCATTCTTTAGCTGGACATTGTTTTTACTCCTTATTTCTGTAAACAATCTTCTTCCTTATAATTAACTTTTGAAAAAATTGTTTAGATTGTTTGGCATGATAGTTCGTTAATTCATGTGCAAAGTACATAATGTGTGTCCGGTTATATGTAATATTCTCTGAGTCACTGGGTTAATTCTTACTCTTCCATGTGAGGGAGATGTCAGATTGTCTGTGTAAATATTAATTTAATCTTTTAAAGCTACAGTCAACAATTTTTTGCTTTCAAATAAATTTCCGCCCGCTCCTTCACTTGCCCCTAGAAAATATGAGGTCCATATTATGATAAGGCACATACCTCCCTTTATTTTGACGTAAGATTGTTAGTGATTCACTTCGTTATCTATTTTGGAAATAATTGTGTCTATTCATGGGTTTATACCCTATAACATTTTTCTCTTTCAATTTTTTCTAACTGCCAGTGTCTAACATCTTTTTTTATAAGAAATTCACTCACGTTTATGTTTTTCTTGAAAGTGAATATATTTTAATGAAAATATGTTGTTGTCTTCTAGTGTAACGATGAAAACACAAGTTTCAAAGTAGAAGTATCCTACATGGAAATATACAATGAAAAAGTTCGTGATCTACTATCACCAACAAGGTGAGAATTAACTTATTTCTTGACTAAATTGTAATTGTGATCAGAATTCAAACTTTTTGTGAAAAACACATAGACATCCCCAAAAGTTTTAAATGCAGATAATTTAGCTGAAATAATAATTCATTAAAATTTATAGTTTCATATCTTATAAGAACATAATATATATGGAGAATTTAGTTATCGTTTTATGATAGCAATAGAATATTTTAATAAGGATTTGTGTTACGGCTTGTAAATTTTTGCAGCAATGAAAGAGGTAGGCCTACCCAAGGCAACATGTCAGTATAACTGTAGAATTTTCTTGCAACCAATTTTTAAAATTCAAAACAACCTTCAAATGGTAAAGGTTATTATCAAACATGAATCTAATATCTTCTTCCTCAACAGGACTTTACCTTGCCACAAAAATAAATCTCTCTCTGTTAGATTATACTTTAAACCAACATAAAATAAAAAATGGTTGTTGAAAACAGTCGTTGCATTACAACGTCTAAGCAACCTTTAGTTTGTACCACATTCTTTAAAAATCATTTTGCATTCAAAAGAATCTCTGTTTTTGAATGATAAAAACAGCTTTGTTTACCGCATTCCATGCCTTTCACTTATATTGAGAATCTAAGCGAAAAATAAAATATGATCTCAATAAAGAATTGCTTAATAGGATGATTAAATGATGAAATAAATTATAACTTTTCCTTATAAAATGTATGGCTCAAACAATATTAGCAATAATAGGACTATTAATTGAGCTGAAATGTTATTCAAAGTATCTATACCAATGTCAACATATCTATTTGCATTCAAAGTCATAAAATATAAAATATATATGGAAAATATGCATCAAATACCTTTTAAATAGTCAAAATAGTGGTCTTTTTTGTACCCATAAAAAAACTGACATAGCCATTAATCATATTTTTCAAAATTTAATAAAGTCAGGACTTCTTCAGGAAGAAAAAATAGGGAAAGGAATCTGCATCTGAAAAAGGAAAAGCAATTTTATATGATTGTGATTTAACTTTTATCTCAGATAAAATCCCTGATTGTACTTCACTAACAGGTTTTTTCTGTTTATGAATGATTTTATTTTTTGTTTTAGTGACAAACATACATTACGTGTTCGTGAGCATAAGCTACTTGGAACGTATGTTGAGGGCTTATCTAAGCTTATGGTGAATGCATATAATGTAAGTTATCTGCGTACTTAATAAGGATATATAGTTTTATCAGTCTTATTTATAGGATTATAACAGCTCACATTAATTCATTCGCCTGTAACCTGTGTCTCAAACAATGCTTTCTTTTTTTTATTCTGCGTGATGACAGACATTTCTAAAAAAATAAAAAAGTGGCAGTCATTGATTTTTGAAAAATATTGTTGCTTCTTGATACCAGCCTGCATCTTAGGCCTAATGTATTTATGTATTTTTTCAAATTTCAAATTTTTGGATATTTTTAAATGATCATAGAGTGAATTATTATAAAGTTGATTTTGTTTATGCTATCCATGCTATCAATTGGGTAAAAGTTTATCAAAAGCTTTGTTGGTTCTTTATTGAATAGTTTGACTGACAAGGAGCCTATAAATTTACTTCCATCTAGCAATGTTATTCTATCTAAAACTTTGTAGCAAGTTATAGTTGTTCCAGACCTATTCATTAATATTTTTTCTCCTTTTAAAGAATGATTTCACATTTGCTAAGCGTTTTGCAAATAAGATGTATTTAGAAGAAATTTTTGGACAATATTCGTCTGAAAGGTGCAAAAAGGCGTCTTAAAAGTAAGACAAAATCATTGTAAAAGAAGACGTATGCATAAATTTACTTGATGTTTCTCAAAGAAATGTAGAAGTATTAGACCAATGTTAAGTTTCAGTGGTATGTACAGGTTTAAAAACGAGACACTTATTACAAAATATGACTTGTACTTTTTTTAATACAGGTTGTTTCCCATAATGCAAGACAAGATTTTAATACTATTATTTTTGATTATAAATTATTTTTATTATTTTCTATTTGCTTTACAAATATCATAGCTTGGTTTTTATATTTGTAGTTAAGCACTACAAGCCAGATGGGAGGAGGGAAGAAGAGGTTTTTTGTTATTGGGTCTGTATTTGTTGAAAGGTTTTTCCCCATTAAACTAATTTAAAAATGTTTTGTTAAATTCAAAAGCATGTGTGTTGTTAAAAACTTAATCCTTAACTGGTCATGACTGAAGATATTCAGGCATGCGATATATTAAAATAGGCTCGTGCCTGAATATTTTTGGCCATATGAACTTTTATTTTGAGTGCGATTTACGACTGGTTGGCATTTTCTAAATGACTTAAAACCGAGTATTTTGAATTTTGCAATAAATATTATTTCAGAAAAGTGCTGACATTAGTGTATTTAAAAATGAAAAGTGATGCTTCCAGCGGTTGAAAACATTGTGAATAATTCTCAACTTGCTTGCACATCAGTTTTATCCGATTTAATTTTAAATGATGGCGAAATAATTTTGCAAGATGATAGTGAAAACAATCAGAGCTGGGATGAGGATGCTTTAAATGATGTTTATTTAGTGATGGAGCTGTGTGCAAATTTTTTTGGGTTTACAGACTCTGAAAATGGGGATTTCTCCAGATAATGATGATATCTGTTCTGCTCTAACTTCAAATAATTCTAAAGGCATTCCTCCTGGTTTTAATATCAACAAATGGGTAAATAGGGTATACCAGTCTTGGGGACAATGCTCACCCATCACCTTTATTTACAGCCTTGCCAGGATTTGATATTGAGATTCCTGGCAATGAAATTAAGATAGATTTTTTAGATCTGTTTCTGACAGATGAATTGTATGAGAGTATTACTTTAGAGACAAATATGTATGCTGAAAATGGCATAAGTTGTGGTCTGTAAAATATTTAAGACATGGAAATTAAAATTTAATTGATTTTGAAATGAAAAACAATCTTTTGTTTTTGTATCATTTTAAACATTTTTCAATCTGATCTTTCAGTATGGTAGAATTTAAAGTATGATTTTTTTTCTCCTATTTTTTTTACTGTAAAAAGCATTTTGCAATTCACTTCCTCTGTACTGTATGAAAAATTTAACAAATGTATTAGTGCACAGACAGAGTGGAAGGTTTTATTTCAGTGTCTGAACAGATTATCAGTCTTTTAATTGTTAAAATTTAAGAGAAGTGATTTCCAAAAAGAATTTAATTTACTTTCAATAACAATAAATATCACATTTTGGTAAATTCTTAAATCAAGTAAAAAAATTTTTTTATCTTTTTCAAAAGAGAGTGCCGTATTCATAAATATTTCTTTTCTATGTTTGTTAAAAGTATCTTTTGCACATAAGCCTGGCTGAAATGGAATTTATCAATGCAAGTGCATTTTCCTCAAAACAATATAAAGGTCGGCAAAGCCTTACTGACCCAAAAATGTAAAAAAAAAATGTAGGTTTAGTACCGACTTTAATTCAGTAATTTTCTCTTCATTTTTTTAGTTTTTTTTTTGATTTTAAAACATCATTTATAATTTTCTTTAAATTCTGTGTTCCTATAAAATATGAACAGGTTTTATTTTGGCAGTGTCTTGGTACTTGCAGTCATTATGCATTTCTATCTAAAAATTGAGCTACGATTCATATTTCTGTTGTAACTTAATTGTACCGCAAATATTGAAGTTTGCTTATCATCCTATTTATTCATCAATTTATATTATAATTTCATTTGTTAACGTTCTATTTAAGGAGAACTTGCATTCAGATACACGCTTGTGCACTCTCAAAGTATATTGTATAATATTCATGTGGTTGGAAAAAAATATGCTTTACATGAAAATATACTGGAAAAGAGATTTTATGATTTTGGATGTAGTAACAGTAGCTTATAAAAGATAGCATTTAATCATATTTAGTATGAGTAAATTTCTTTGTAATTAGTAATTTAATTACTTGGAAAATATCTTTTTGTTGTTCTGTATAGTAAAAGTTTGCACACTGTTGTACTATGATAAAGCTCTGTTATTGATCAACTTGTTTGCATCTGTTACTGTACCAGTGTTGGATCTGATGATCGATTTTGTGTGTCTTTGCAATGACTCAAAACACTTGTGTCAAGTGGCATTTGCTTAGGTCAAAACAAGTATTTCATTGTGAAAATGATTCAATCATTGAGTCTGTTATATTTAGATGTTGCTTTGGCAATTACAGATGATTGCACTTGCTGCAACAATCTGAGATTTCAATGCTTTTTTTTTGAATTTACAATTGAAATTGCTGTTTAGCATGTTTTTATGGTGTTACTGCTGGTGTTATTGTTTTAGAATTATAAAGTAAATTTAGCTTTTCGGAAGTTTTTGCTTCTTACTTTGACAACTAAGATGCTTTTATGTGTTAAACCTCACATTACCAGTGGGTCTTTGTGTGAAAGGGTAGCAGCTGTTAATTGCTGCATGTGTAATGTCTGTTTTTTAGGACATTGAGAATCTAATGGGTGAGGGTAATAAATCTCGTACAGTTGCTGCAACTAGTATGAATGCAGAAAGCAGTCGATCTCATGCCGTTTTCAATATTATTATGACACAAACCCAATATGACGAACTAACTAAGGTAAGTAATACCTTTTTATAACTCATTATTTTTTTTAATTCTTGCACTAAAAATTCACACACAAACACGCACACACCTTTTTATAATTCATTGAGTTTTATTAATTCTTGCACTAAAACTACACACACAAACACACACAAATAAACACACACACACACATACTTTTTTACAACATATTTTTTTTTTCATTTCAGGAACACTTTTTGTCCAAAATTCTGTACTCCCAAATATGTGCAAAATAGAAAAGTATCTGCAATAAATAAAAACCATGCTGATTTTTTGTACAAATTACTTGCCTGTCGTCTTTAAATGCTATAAAATAGCCACTAATATATTGATGACAATTATTAAATGCCTAGTGAAGCTGTCAACTTATTGATAATTATTCTTCTATTTATATTACTTTTATGCGGTGTGAAATATTGAGTGTACAGTTAACACTGGACGTTGACATATTTTGACTTATTTTTTAAGCTTATTTCTGTCAAAAAAAAAAAAAAATGTAAAAATTAATCTTTAAAATATTTATGCAGTTTAAAAATTTTTTTTTTATTATAACATAAATATTGTTTTCTACGCCTTAGACAAAAATTGCTTTTATATTTTTTTCAAGAAACAATTTTCTTGTTCTCCCAAATATGATAAAATGTTTTATGCCATATAAGCTGTTTTGAAAAAACTCATAAATAAAATCAAGCTCAAAATTTAAGTCTAAAGTTTATTTTATCCTATGTCTTAGTGTCAACTTAAATTTAGAAAATTAAAGTATTATTTTCTGAAAAGTGGTCATTCTACAATTCACAATCTACTGTATTGACGGGATGTTATAAAAATAGCCATTTGTTTGGTCATTGACAGCTTCCTATAAGCATAGCCATTTTGGTTGGTTGCTGACGGGATCCTATAAACGTATATATACACAATTTGTTTGGTAAAATATTGTGTCAAATGTTTCATAATTGGATCTTCTAATTATCAGCTTTATAATTTGAAATGTCACATAACTTCTCTTAATAAATGAACATTAATATAGCTAGTGGAATACATGCTTTTGAAATCATTATTATGTTTAGGCCACTGGTGAGCGGGTAAGTAAGATAAGTTTAGTTGATTTGGCTGGCAGTGAACGTGCTTCTAAAACCAATGCATCTGGTGATCGTCTAAAAGAAGGAAGTAACATTAACAAATCCTTGAGTACACTTGGACTTGTTATCTCTGCACTTGCTGATCAGGTATGTATATTTGAGGGAATGAATACACAATTTAACAGTTTTTGCAGAGTTTTAAACTTTGATTTGCTGTTAAATTTTGCTTTTGAATAAAAGGTTTCTTAGAGCAAATTTTATGCCACCAAGTAGATGTAATTCTTTTTTTTTTTTTTATATCAAATTTCTTGAAATTCTTTTGTTTTTCTTCTTAAATTTTACATTGTTAGAATTCATTTTGGATTAAAAGTTTACCGAAAATATATATTTTTTTTTAAATTACTGTTTTTTGTATAAGATTCTTTTTGGGAAAGAAATTATCATGTCATAAGTCATTCCATAAATTATTTATTATGGCTACGTTTCGGGAAGCAATCTGCTTCCGTCTTCAGGCAATTTACAATGGATTAAGGAATGATTATATACTTCTTTAATCCATTGTAAATTGCCTGAAGACTGGATAAAGTTGTTTTCCAAAACTTTACGGCAATGAATTTAATAAACTCCTGACATTACTTATTTCTCAATGTTATGACTGAGTTGACAAGCCAAACTATTTTTAATATAATACTCTTTGTTTACTACTCAAAACAATATGAATAGATCCTTGTCTTGAGCAAAAATTTAAAAGCCTGAATTTTGAACTTCAGTGATAGTGATATTGAAAATTTAGTAGGGTCTTTAGAAAGGTTTAAAAATTTTAAAAACATGTTATTTGCTTATGTGAAATTTTATCTTATGAAATGAAATCGAAATTTCTTTTTGATAGAAATAACTTAACCATAAATTAAATGTAGCAGGTAATTGGCAGATTTTTTTGCTGCTATGGCAAAGCTATAGGGGTCAGTTATCTAAATAAAAATTTGCTGATGTAAGTGCTTTCTTTGCTTGTTATAATAATTAAAGAGCCACTTTATAGACAAAATTTAATATTGAATAGCTGTTTTAATATATATTGTTTAAGTCATAGCCAATGGTTAGTTGCCTACACCATCAGTTTGACCTGTGTATTGTATAGATCTCATAACTATCATGTTCTTATTTAATCTGAGAGAACAATTATATTTATTCTATATAGTAGCAAAGGGTAAAACTTGCGCATCAAGATTTTGAGTTGCTAAAATTGCGCACCTAATATTTTAAGCTTTCTAAAAGATTTATCGAATGTCAGTATAAGAATTAGACTAATCAACTATTAAATACTTTATTTTAACATAAAAAGCTCAAAAAAGGTATTCCCGGTTTTTTAAAATTTAGATGAATCGGTTTGGGACCCAAAATACACAATAAGGCGTTTACAATCTTCATGGAGAACTTTTGTTTTTTAAATACACAACATATTATACTTAAATAAAAACACGCTCTTTTGTTCATTTGATAGATAATTTTAAAACATATGATGCAATAATAATGTTATTATAAACGTAGCCTTGGTTTAGACTTGTGCAATTTTCACCCGTAACAAAACACTTAGTGCGGTTAGAAATTGCACGCATTACAGGCCTTGCCATAAGCAAACAACCTGAGTAGTTAAAAACTCTTGTGAATTAAATGGCGCGAGAGTTATCGCTCGACAACATGGTGTTCTGTTTAGGCGTAGCTAGAACTTCCTAGTACTTTGATATCGCTTAAGCCGATTGCGCATGTCTAAAAATGTTACTTTTTTTTTTTTTACAAAGGTATTGTAAAGGTGGGGGACGTTTAAATGGTGAAATCCAAACACCAGTACTGAGCTGCAATTCAAATGCTGCATTTCTCAGTCTTAACTTTTGCTTGTCTGCTATGGCCGAA
>JAUZNK010029729.1:5511-19026 GCA_035046665.1 Euphysa ruthae
TTTGTTACCTACACCAGCAGCTATGACACTAATCTTATAAAAAAATAACAGTTTGTTACCTACACCAGCAGCTATGATGTCACATCTCTCCAAATCAATACAGTTACAATCTAAACCACACGACCGACCAATGAACTGAAGGATAACTAAAAAATAACAATCTTTAATCGGTTTTGATATGTTTCTGGAAAAAGAAAGAAAAAAAGAGGAGTCGATATATATTTCGAAAGATGTCATTTTAATATTTTTTTTTTTTTTTGCAAAAATAGCAAAAAAAGGCAACATAAATTGATAGCATTCTAAAATACATAGAAAATTATGCAAACAGAGCTAGGGGATGGTTGTTAGCCTCACACTAGGCCTTCTAATATGTGGTCCAATAATAAATGGACTCAGATCCTATATTATGATCTATGCGATTTCCTACTGCACTAAACAGGTAAAGAAATAACTGGAGACTAGCACTTGGACGCATTGTAGCATAATGTCCTACTGCACTAAACTTAATTAAATTCTAAAAACTCCAATAATTGATGATTCAAAATTTTGTTGATCTACTTGAATCGCCTGTGAAGTAGTGTATTCAGTATAGCACACAATAAATAATTTGTTATCAAGTAGTGTATTCAGTATAGCACACAATAAATAATTTGTTATCAAGTAATGTATTCAGAACAGCATACAATTTGTCATAAATTTTATGTTAAATTAATAAATTTAAGAAATTATAATTAATCCAGTTGTTAATTCTATGCTTAAAAAAAAAAAAAAAAAAACAAACTATTTAATGCAAGTCTTTCTTTGATTAATAGATAAAAAATATTTTTTGAATCAATATATCGGATTAGTCATTTAATTTAATGTCCATTGAATGTTGAGGCAACAAAGTTTATCACATAAAAGATTAAATTAGTGGGAAAAATAGAAATAGTAACATACGATATGTAAATCGTAAGTATATTTAAATTAATAATATAGATCTATACGATTTTATGAGTTACCGTTTCATCATATTTATTACATTATAAAGTGATTTCAGTTATTTTAAAAGCAAAAGAAACCTAAAATATGTTAAACATTGGTGTTCTTAGGTTCTAACTCCTCGGCAGATGACCATATTCTATAACTTTATTTAAACTCTCTGGCGAGCACAAAAATTTAATATTAAATTTACAAGCACCTGTCTCAACTAACTACCTCCCACTTCACAGGGTTTTTACATCAGAAAGTTTCTGTAAAAATAACCTGTTTTCTTTCTTTTGCACATTTGTAAAAATCATCTCACCAAATTAATTATTTTGTTATCAACAAATCTTGCTGAGGAAAGGCAGATTTAACGTGGGTTTAGTATGTAGTAATACATTTCTATTATCCATAGTTCTGTGCACAAGATAAGTTTTTTTTAATACATGACAATAAGGGCCGAAGACAAACCTAACAGATCAGGCGTGGAGGACCCAAGATCTGCTAGTTCTATATAAAATGATTTATTGTTGAAGGTTTCGATTAACCAGGAAAGTGAATTATCAAAAATTAAATGAAAACAGTTGATAAAAAGTCAAACATTATTTTACATGTCAAAAAAAAACTTGGTAAACATTCTCATTATATTACTTTTACACTAACAAAACATGTCTTTAAAATTTGTGGCTGTTACATATTGACTGCGTTTTCATTCTTAATTCTGTATTCAACAATATTCAATCATTTTCCAGGCAATTAAAAAAAAGGTTTTTATGATTTTTGACAAAAACTAATCTTTAGTTTTTATGTTTGAGCTATTAATAAAATGACAAAATTTCTTAAGAGCTTCTTAATTCAAAATTAAAGAAATAATCTTATATGCTGAGCACATCATATTGCATACTTACTCTCTTTAATTGAATAAACAGACCCTGGAAATAAGCGATTTTTAATTACATTGTTTGATTTTGTCTGAAATTTTTTTACAAAATCTTCAAGCATGCTTAGTAAGATCAGGTTTAATGCGTCCCAGGAAGAGCCAACATGGTGGTAAACAGTAAATATCAATTGCCACATTGCCAACTTTTCATACTGGGTTTAGGGTCAACCTGCTATTGAGACCTACCTATTAACAACAACATTTGAGACTGCACTTCAGTAATAACCAGAGCAGTATAGCAGGTTATCTCATGTACGCAACATATTCTGCACCAAACATAAACCCAGCATCAGAACACCAGTGCAAATCAAATCATACATCTAAAAGTGCTAGTACTGACCCATATCTAGGGGATCATTATAGCTGCTTTGATTTAAAAGAAACCTAACCCACTGTAGCCCTGTGGGAACTTAGGATATGTGGGCATGTCACATCCAAAAGATATTTTCGAATATCCAAATGTTTTTTTCGTTTCTATTATAGCTTTTGAAATTCCAAGCATTTAAAGATTGAATGAAATTTTTGTGGAAATCCCTCTAAAAATATTTTGAAGAATTGTGAAGCCTTTAAGAAATGTGCTATTGTACAATCGTCAAAAGAGGAATATGTTAAATAAAACATAATTATGAAAAGAATTTTAACCTTATAATAGCTTTTGTTGTAGTGTTTTCTTCTTCAAACAATATATCAGCGATTTTTTATAATGAAAAATTGAGAGTACAAGAAAATTTTCGTTTTAAAGACAGAAATAAATATTTTGTCGGAAAGAGCCTAAAATGAAATCATGAAAATCCGTCATTCATTCGTTTTCAATATTTACAAAATGAGACTCCTTAAGAGATAAATTACTCGCTCTTTGAATTTTCATTTGCTATGACGTATACTGGAAGAAATCATATATTAATGGTTCAGATATAAACATCAACATTCTAAAACAGGTACATCATTTATTTATTGAGCAATGGGTAGATAGAAATGAAAAAAAAATTAAATACAAATTCCTGAGGTATAAATATTACAATTATTCAAATCAGCCATACTAAAATTTTAACAGGAAAAAAAGTCAAGAATTATTAAAATTAATAGACTAATTAAATTTTAATCTTTAGACTGAAGAGGAACGTTGAAAAAAAAAAAAATTAAAAAAAAAAAAAAAAAAAAAAGTGACACAGTTATACGAGGAAAGTAGAGAATAATGATTTTTTTCCTTATTGCATGGGAACCAGATTTCAGCAAGATTGCATAATTCAGCATAATTGAACATGATCTCATTAATATAATTAAGTTTTTTATTACAGTGTATCAATTATAAAATTTGCTGGTGAAGTGATTTGTTATTGCTACTGAATTTTTAGGTCTGTTTCCCAGTAATGTTGTCAAATTTATTTCTTTTGTTCGACTTTTTATATCTGAATGTTTTTTTGCATGGTTAAGGACAGGGATGTACGGAACGCCTTTATTTTTATCCTTAATTAGGCCAGCCATAATATGATTGGTTGGCGTAACCCGACCGAGCCGGAAAATATTCGCCAACTGTAAACATTTTTTGATGTGATTCTTCTTCTGCCGACTGCAATATTTTTTTAAAGACAAACTTCGCCAACTGTAAATGTTTTTTTTTGTGATTCTTTAGTAAAACACAGCTATAAATTTGTTGCACTTTTTATTGCCGTAGGTTTGCCACAAAAATATACAATGTTTTGAGGAAAATAATGTTATAAGCATGATAGCGTTAGAAATATTAAGTTTTTAAAGAAAATATTTTTTTTTTGAAGAAAATAATAAAAAAGTTTTGAAGTAAACCAATTTACAAATAACGTTTAGAGAATAAAAATAAATAATGTGTAGAATTCAATTTTTAGTTTATTATACCTGCTGAATCCTAGTTCCAGTCCTCTTTAGGCAACTATCGTAACATGTTCTAAAACTTTTATTGTGACATGAACCAAGAATAACAAGCAATGAAAACACCATATACATTTAAAACAAGGAAAACCAATAAAAAAATATCCAAATTATAACTAAAAGTTGTAACCGAATATATTTTGAAATGTGCTATTTATTTGTTTGGTTTTCACAGCTTTTTGTACATTTAATTATGTTTAGACTTTGGTAACTTTTCCCTAAACTCCACCAGTTTACATATATCAGATATTTGACCAGATTTCAACCCACCTTGTAGCACAAAAGAAAAGAGGATATTTTTTTGCACTTGTGATTCTCTCATGTTCTTGACGCCTAGCTGGGCTCTCGTGGAGTATTTGCCACCACCCTTTGAACGTTTCTTTAGTGTTTCATGAGGTAGATTCTATAGCTGTTTTCAAGGTACCATGGACTACATGTAGAGAGCAACTTCCAATGTTTATGAGTTGTGGTAGTTCATTTTAATTTCTGTTTTGTTAATACTTCTAAGAATTGAGACATTTTACTTCAAGCTAATCCTGACAAACCTTTGTTAAAGTGTGTTAGTAGATTAGAATGAGCGGAATGCCCAAGGAATGTGGATGTCCAATATCTAACTTTTAATCTAATATTGACATACCATACAAGAAGATCCATTTGACATGTTTTGAGTAATGTCGTTCAAACTTTCATTGAATGATACAATCTAACTATCTGACTTACTGATTTTATCTTTTAAAATATTCTTGAAGTGTTGTGTTAGTCCATGATTAATAACGTAAGATATTTTGACGAACTCATGCCAAACTTATCTGCTATCTTTCTAACAGGGAACATGGTTCTAAAAGTGTCTTTTATTTTTGAACATGAGTTATCAGAGTAGCTGCCCACTGTAGATTTAAGTGCCCATATAATCTCAGATTTAGTCGACATAGAAGATGTGATAGAAACGTCACGTATTTGTTGTTTCTTTGAAGACTTGCTGCGATTTTCTTCATTTTCAACTGATGAAACCATTGATGGAACTGACAAATCTTCTGGTTCAGCGAAGAAACAACTAACGGCTCTAGTAGCTGATTGGTGCTTTTTCCCTATAATCAAAAACAGTAACCTTATTGATAGCACAAATAAACATGACGAGCTGCACAGGACCCCCGGGAAAATGAAGGAAAGCAATGGAAGGAAAAAAAAAAACATTCTTAGATTCTCAGACAACCCTCGATATCTAATGGAAGCTTTTTATTTTTCGTGCAGAATAAAAAATTACTTGAAAATCAAAACACCCCACACTATTAACTACCTATTTAAAAAAATTTGCAACTTCATACCAAAACCATTACCAACACCTGCATACAAAATTTACCAATAAAATGAAAACTGAATTTGTAGATATGGACAGATGTTGATTTTTGTAACCTGGAATGTGGGCGGGACAGTCAGAGTAAAATCTGAAAATTACTTACATATCCTAACATAATTACCTATCACAAATCAAAATTTCAAAAAATTATGACATTTGAAGATATGTATGGATGCATATTCTGTGCCCCGTAATGGGGGCGGAGCAGTTGGCGGAGGGTCTGAAAATTAATTGAAAATATACAAACTTAGTACCTTAAACCATCTACAAGAAAATAAAGGAACTGACTTAATGTAGTTAAATACCAAATTATTACTTTAAATAATAAAAATCATGTAATGAAAAGAAAAATATCTTAAAAAGTACTGGTTGCATGACTTTTAACAGCTTGAATGCCCATAATTGAACAGGGTTCGTGCAGACTTCATAAAAAAAAATTTCCATGATTTTTACTAAAATTCCCTGTTTTCCCTGATTAATTGGGTGAAAATGTATATGTTTTTCCTTTATTTTTCATAAAATATACAACTTTTTCCCTGATAGAGATTGCAAAAGGAAACAGCTAAAAAAATAAAAGCAACTTTATAATATAAACTGTCTTTTTTAGCTTACAATAAACACAACATTTAGTGTAATAAAATCTACATAAAAAGACCAAATAATCAACAAACAAGTAAGCAAAGCACAAGTTCTGATTTATTCAGAAAAAAAATATGATTTACTTCATAAAAAAAAAAAACTGTTCTTAACAAATAAAAAATAGCATCTAAAGATATTTTGGTACTTTCAAAAACTTCCTTATTTATAAACATAAAAAGTCAACAATTATAATTCTGCAAAAAACACAGTAAACATTATGAAACATACAATAAAGCATGAAAAAAGGAGAATGGAAGAAGGAAAAAAATTAAGTGGAAAGTTTTAGAAATACCTCAAACAACATTGGAAATTAAATTTATTCAGTCTTTTCTTTTGCTACATCAAGCTTTTCCTTGGAATTTCTTTTGCATGTGTTTCCCTTTGAAGACAGTTCAAAGCTTCTCTTCTTTTCAGCTTCATGGAAAGTTTTAAGAATTCGTTGTAAAGGTATTCGTTTATCTTAATACTTTCTGTAATGATGTCCTTAAATTCTTTAACCTCCTTGTTGAGAATAACTAAGTGAACACATTGAGCGTTTTGTTTTTGTGAAGAATCTTTTTTTTTACTCCAGGCACCTTTGGAGAGAACATCTTACTGACTTTAGGAAACCTTTTGTAATTGGAAATGACTGTGGGAACAAATGATGGTTGATCATGTCGTCAATGATTAATCTCCGGGAACAATTACATTTGTTTCATGTTATAAATGAGGACTTTATTATTTATACAAAAACCTCTCTCCACAGCAGCTGCCTGTCCATCACTTAATACCAAAACAAGTTTGGAAACAGACGTGAGAACAGAAAGCTTAGCAATATCATTCTCCTTGAAATAGAAATCATCTAAACGGTGCTCATCATTCTTGAAGGATTCAAAGTCTTTCTGCTCTCTTAAACTGGTATGACAGAATGTTGAAAATTCAGACGCTTGATCAGCCTGAATTGATAAAATTTAAATGGACTAGAGTGTACAGCAGGCATTGAAACGACAGTTTGCAAGTGTCAAATGATTGTGAACTCAATCAAGACTTTAGGATCGATAACTGATGCATGCTTAACAATATTGAATGAAATTGGATTTCTTTGGAACATCTCCAAAAACGAGATGAGAAATTCTCTTGCTTTATTGCGAAAATTGTTGACCTTCACTTGGGTTGGGTTTTTTCAACATAGACAAGAGTTCTTGTTGTGTTCCTTTATAAGTTTTATAAGTGCAATATTTTTTAAGTTAACATTAGTTTCAAGTTAACATCAAAAGCTGTACCACTTTTTAGTGTCCAAACTATTAAGACCTTCCTGGATAAAGTCTCGTAGATCCTGGTGATCTTCAACTTGGTTCGTTTCAATATTCCAGAATCTGATACAGATGTCCATTTTACATGCCTAGGTTACGTTATTTAAAGATTCAGCGAACAATACAACAAATCAGTTAGCGTTTAAGACTTGGTTTTCTAATAGTTTGACAAGAGGAACAATACCATGACTTATAACATACTTTAATTTATTGGGACCCAACTGCATTTTCTCTACAACATTGCCGTCTGGAAACATAGTTTTAAAGAAATCTTTTCCTTAATCATCACTTAAGCTTTTATACACATGTTTCAGTGCCCACGTAGTTTTAGCTTTTTGACAGACTGAGTCTTGAAAACAAATATCGAATATTTTTGAATTTAATGCTGCAGTAGAGGGCACATTAGATATTACAGGTAACAGTCAAGTCAACGAGTTCTGCACTTTAATCTGATTCTTTCGCAATTTTCTGAGGGTTCTTAGGAACAAAAAAACTGTTTTCATTGAATATGTTCTTGTAAACGTTGTTTGTGTCTCTTGCCAGCTCCATGACTATGCAAGGCTGTTTCGCCCATGTTTGACAGAAGTATATCACATTTACAAAGTTTACAATAGGAATTTTTCTTTGACTTTGTGCAACCCCTTCAAAAAACTTGTTCTCCTAAAGCCAAGAGTCACGAAAGCATATCTTTGGAATTTTATTTATATGTACCTAAATTTGAATAAAATGCCGATTTATTCAGTTTAAAGTAACTATTCATCATTATAAATTTCCAACTTTCAGATGTGATTTTCATATTACAAATTATATAAAAACAAGACAAAAACAGGTGAGAAAAGAAGACTAGAAAAAAGTATACTTTTTTTCCAGAAAATATAGTTCTTTGATTTTCCCCGATACATGTCAAAATCCCTATTTTCTCCTCCTTGTTTTTCCCTGCCTACAAACCCTTTTGAAAGGTCAAACGATTTATAGCATCTTTTGCAGCGTGCTTTAGTTTTGGATTATTTATCAGGAGCCAACCAATCTTTAATGTTAGGATTCTCCAACCATTCTTCTTGAAAGTAGGTTTTTTCTTATGCTAAGCCATTTAGATTTTCCTATAAATTTTTCATTTTTACCTAAAGATAAACTAAATTTGATAACAATAATCGTGAAATTGTGACCAACACACTTTTCACTAGTTTTTCGGATTTTCCCGGAGTGCTGTGAATCCTGCATGAGGTGATTAGCTGTCTACTGTCACCAAAATATTTCACACTCAAATTAGCTTGATCGAATGTGAAATACTGAGTAATCTCAATTTTAGAAATAGCAGAAACAAATTTACCCCTGGTTAAAGCTTTCAACTTTAGAAAAAGCAGAAAAAAAAATGCGCTTTTGGTTGAGACTGTTTATTTTAGAAATAGCAGAGTCAAAAATTCATCACAGATAAAGTTTTCAGGGACTCATGCATAAAATAAATTTGGTTCCAAAACAATAAAAAAAAATTTATCTTTATAAATAAGAAATAAATTTGAGCAGGCATTGTTTTATTTTCTCTTCAGAAGTTCTACAGGTGATCTGCGATTGTTAATCTTTAACAAATTTTTAAAATTTAACAAATTAAACCTATCATACTATCCTACAGGCAGCTCAGGTATCAAATCAAATATCTGAGTGTGGGCAGTAAAGGTGACTTATATTTCATCTTCTTAATTATAGGAAAACTCTACGTTAAAATTTTTTTTGGATAAGTAATTAAAATTTTTTATTTGCTTCTTGATGCAACACGTAATGGCTCTTTTGTAAACTTAAATAAATACTTTATTCTGTGTGGTATATGTGTATTTTCAAATTTACTACTTCCAGGAAAATATGTACAACAACAGCAACCCTTCACCATTCGGAACCAGGTTTAAATTTTATAAAGCAACGATATTGACATTAGCAGTCATTGGTATTTTCACAAACTTGACAATGATATGTCTTTTAGTGAGTTATCGTAGACGGCTGTTAAAAAGAAAAGCGAACAAGTTATTTTTGAATCTCACAATAGCCGATATGTGTGTTGCCATAACAACATGTGGAATGATGTTAATCAATCTCGTATACCCGGAAGATGAGTTTATAACCAACAATAACTTTATTTCGTCTTCCCAAAAATATTTCCTCACCGCACTGATATGTTTTTTAATAACATCATTGACAAACTTGTTTCTCTTAACACTAGATAGGTTGATCGCAGTCAAGATACCTTACATTTACGAAGATAAAATCAGAAACATACATGTCCATGCCATCATTGCACTAAGTTGGGTAATATCTATTTTAGTAACTTTTATAATAGCCTTGTTAACCTTATACATAAATATGTCATTTAAACAGTACAAGGTTGTAACAAATTCAATATTTACAGCGATAATTGCCACTGGTTTCATTATTTTAACATTATCAAATTGTACTATATTCATAGATGCACAAAAGCAACTAAAAAGGATAAGTAAGTTGACACTGTCTACCCAATCAAGTAAGAAGCATAAACAACAGGAAAAAGAATGTCGACTTGTAAGAATGACATTTGGATTAGTTGTGTTATCCACGGTATGCTGGATGCCGTTTTTTCTCTTTTGCATTATTAATGTTGGGTCAGAGAAAATCAACGGCAAATTTCTCTTGATTTCTTGGATTGTTCTGTCTTTCAATTATGTTCTTGATCCAATCGTCTATTTGTCACTGAGCAAAGATGTAAAGAAAGAATTGCAAAAAAAAATATCTAAATGGAGAGATTCATATGAATCAGCTGTTTCATCATCTAATTCGAAGTCAGGTGAATCATTGTAAATGTTAGAGGAGTTTTTTCATTGGAATAATTTAGTATCTAGTCCCACGTGCACATAGAGAATTCTATTAAAACCATTGATTATTTGCTGTAGTAAATCTGTAATATTTTATTTTTTTAGTAATATATCTTAACCAAAAATTTTATTTTTAAAAATTGAAAAATTGAAAAAATCCTATTTTAAAACAAAGATCTAAAATTGTAAATTGTAAATTGGCAAGAACATAACATTACCAAACGAAAATAGCTTTAAAAAAATTAAAAATTAGACTGGAAATAAAGTTCTTAACCAAGGTAGTAATTTAACATTGTTTGTTAAGAATATACGGGACAGCACATAAATCATAAATCACATAAACCCTTTTTGGACCCTCTTGAATCATGTAAAAAAGGCAAAAAATAAATTTGTGAATACTCACCTATTTTACTCAAATCTTCACTTTCAAATCTAAGTTTTATAGGTCTTGTTGATAGCTTAGAAAAAAAATTTGATTCTCGGTTGCCAAAGTCGTGATGTTGTGATAATTTTTCCTTGAAAACTACGAATGAGATAACTTCTCTGTTTCTAATGACAACCAATCTTGGGGTAAATATTTATAATAAATCTTAAATAATTATATCGAATAATGTAAATTATATAGGCATTTATATTCGGCAATATTTAGCTTTGCACCAATAAGGCGATTTTTAATCAATATTTTAAAGACAATTTCACGTTAGGGAGATATGACCATGAATTTTAAAGATGTAAGGGGCCTGGATTTTTTCAATCATGAAACAATAATTACATATTTATAAGGTAAACATATATGCTTATATATGGCTACATATGACTATACATCTACACTAATTGACATTTTTACTACTAGCAACCCGGGAAATATTTCTTAAAACGGTGTAATAGCTACTACCCTCAGTGATCACGATATGGTCTATGGTATACAAAAAATACACAATATCAAATACAATAGTAGGAACATTAAATGTATAAATTATTTTTAAATATAGCACAGTACTAATACATAGCACAATTTTTCTTGGACACTGAACAATGAATCTGAAAATATAAATCATGCTTTGTACATTTTTAATTCTATATTGAAAGTAGTTTTTGATAGGCACGTCAAAGCATGTCAAGGGTAGATATTTCACTTGGTTGAACGACAACATCAAAAAAACTCTAAATGAAGGAGATAAATCCTTATGTAAGTGGAGAAAACATAAAATAATCGCTATAGAAAATCTTTTGAAACCAAACAAACGACTTAGACATGATTTGATTGAACGACACTCTTTAAATCCACAAAACAAAGCTACACGATTGGACGAACTTCCTGAAAAAATGTTTAAAAATTGTGCAGCTAAAATATTTAAACCTGTCATGCACATCTTCAACAATTCACTGGAATACGAAATTGTGCCTTTGGCAAAAATCATTCCCATCCATAAAACCGCACTAACGAGCAACCTAGAAAGCTACTGTCCAATATCAGTACTTCCAGTGCTGTCGAAAGTGTTAGAACGATCAATTCATCAGCAGGTATCAAATTACATTGAAAAACACAATTTGCTCAATAAATTTCAATTTGGATACCGCAAAAAAAGATCCATAGAACTTTCTATGACTCTGCTCCTTGATAAAATTCAAAAAGAATTTGACCATGGACTACTAACTGGTGCTGTTTTTCTAGCTCTAAGTAAAGCATTTGATACATTTTCACACAGCCTTCCATTAGAAAAACTACAATCGTACAGAGTTTTGCGTCATGAGTTAAATTGGTTTTCAGACTATCCGTTCAACCGAAGCCAGGTTATCGAGCATGACAACAATCAATCAGAACATTTACAATTAATGTCAGGTGTGCCGCAGGGTTCAATTCTAGGGCAACTACTGTTTATAATATATTTCAATGCTCTAAAAAAGCCAGTGTCGTCAAATATGCAAATTCAGATTTCATCGTCATCGAAAAAATATTACAACAGGAACTCCGGCTTTTAGAAAAGTACTTTGCTGATAACAAAATTGTTCTCAACCTTAAACAGGGAAAAACAGAATCCTTGTTGTTTGGTGCCTCAAAAAGAATATCAAAGATACTTAACCTACTTAAACTTTCTTATCAACATTCAAAAATCAACTTTACTAACACCTATAAATAACTTGGTTGCATACTTGATCAAAGTCTAACATTGAGTAGTTTCTTCAATTTTTAATATAAGAAGGCAAACAGTAGATTGAAACTTTTGTAAAAACTAAGATCTTTTTTTACTGAAAATGCTTGTCTAAAAGTATACTTGTCTATGATTGTACCGATTTTGACATACAAGTGTCATCATTTTGAAATTGAACCGAACCCAACTTTCAAAGTTTACGTCCATAAAAAAAGAGCTAACGGATTATTCAAAAGTGACATACCAAGTATTTTTATAATTCCATAAAGAAGAACGTGTGTACAGTTACAGAGAATTGTTTAGTTATTTTGGTGAGTTAGCAAAATAACGCTGAGTATAGTATTTGTTGTATTTATTTTTTGTGCTTATTTATATACGTTTTCAAGTATTTCAATCGGCTTATGTTCATATAATTTTTATTTATTACTCACTTATTATCTAATTCCATTATAATCATAAATCATTGTACAAAACTCTTTATAAGATTTATATTTGTTGTTGTGTTTAAGTTCTTACAGTTCAATCAACCACTTAAAATTATTGTCATTAAAAATGTTTCTCTAAAAGCAAATAATTTTACATTACTTTAAGGAAACTACAACAAGACTTGACAAAAGACAAAAGTCACTATAGTAATATTTAATGATCTTGTATAGAAAATTCAACCAACCATTTCAACTAATCTCCATATTAATCACCCTTAAAATTTCTCCTAAAAAATTTAATGATGTTATTTTATAATATTGTTGTTATTTGCATAAAAATTTTGCTACTAATAAAATTTTCCGTGACCTGTGTAACGTTTTGAAAGTTTATCAGCTTTCACGCATATAATTTCTAGTTTCGAATAATATATACTTACAATAATTTCTCTTAATTGTCTACAAATGTTGTTGTGTATGCCAAAAATCTATAGACATCATAATCTACATGTAACAATTGCAACAACTGGGTTCATAAAAAATGCAACAAACTTAATGATATTTATTATTTTCTATTAAAGTAAAATTCTTTTTGGTTTTGTATCATATGTATAGATGAACTGTATCCGTTCAGCAAAATTACTGACTAAGAACTTAAATTATTAAATAATAAAGTTAAACTTATTCATCTAAATGAGCTTTCACCTGATCTTAACATTCAACCATCTATAGAAAATATCAAATTGTGTAATGAATTTAATGATTTCTTTACCTCACAAGCCGGTTCTTCTGAAAATGATGAATTTTCTTCTAACCCCATAAACTGCAGTTACCTTAATATTGAAGATTTTTGTTCTTCAAATTCTGAGAACATTAATTCATTTTCTGTTCTTCATATGAATATTTCTTTCCTTAATTCTCATTTAGATAAGCTTTCTACAATGCTTACTTTACTAAATTTTAATTTTAGTGTAATCGGTATAACAGAAACTAGATTAAGAAAAGAT
>JAUZNK010029740.1:0-19025 GCA_035046665.1 Euphysa ruthae
TTCCTGGTTTTAGAACAATAGGATAGACCTTTAGCTATACTGTCACCAATTATAAGATCTTTAAAGCCTGAGATGGAAGATCTTTAAAGCCTGATTATGTAACATAATTTTACTGTATGTTTATTGAGACTCAACAACTCACATGTCTACGCTTTTCCCAAAAACTCTCTGATAGCATCTTTTGAAATTTTGGAATATTATTTATGGCTTAGTCAAAAAAATACTCATTACCTGGTGACAGCCAAATTTAATTTTTTTGAATAATTAACTCAAATACAGTTACTGTTCTCAGAAATGATCATGACAATACAAAGCCAATATATTTTGTGTTATTCTGAAATTGTCATTAAAAAAGGTATACATTTATTTTTAAATATCTAAATATTTAAATATCTTATCTCATGGCGTGATTTTAGACCTTTTTTATTAAACAGTTATATTTGAAATTGAATAAATAACATAACGGTTCTTCTTAAAAAATTCTTCACTTGATACCGTATGTGTAAAATTATTCCGGTCACCCTTTTTGTTTCATAAAATATCAATAACCGTTTCAAAGCTATAAATAAATAATTTAATTTTTTTTTTGTCAGTTCATGAGCTAATTACAGTTTTTTTTAAATTGATAGGTCATGGATTGGCAGTCTATGTACCAGTCTACAACAATTCCTATACCGCGATTTGCACCAGTTGATGGTTCTGTAAATTTCATTGGTCGATTGGCAAGAGAGATTCAGCGCATAACAGATCCTAAGTAATTAATTTTTTTTTGACATTTTGATAATTAAGCTCTTCACTTAGCCACAGATAATGGCAAATACCAATTTGGTCATATTCAAATACAGTTTACTTGACTAGAGGATGGTTGTTAGCTTTAGTTGGCCTAGTGTGTGACCCCACAATATTTGGACCTGGTTACTCTATTACAGTAAGTAGGTTGGCATTATGGGATTCAGCTCTAAATCTTTACTCCAGCTTTTTATGAAATTATTAAACCATCTCCTATATATATGAGCATCTGAGGACTCTTTGTCTTGACAATAATCACTGATTTTGCAAGTGTTTGCGGTGAAGACATTAATGAATGTTAATGGTGGTAGTGATTGTAATAGTAACAGTGATGGTAATAATGGAGGTAGTGGTGATAGTGTGTTACCTTATGTATTTCAGCTGTTCTTTGTCATAGTTAGCACTATGATGGAAATATACCTAGTTTTGTCATTAACTATTAAAGAAAATAATCTGTTCTTACTCAGTGCTAACCAATTTAAAGAAGTTATATTGTACCAAAATTTAATTATGCTGTGGAGATATTGGGTCTTTTCCAGGCCTAAATTTGTATAACTCTGGATATTAGAAAAGATGAAAGCTCCACCTCCTTCAAGAAATCACTAAATCAATATTTTTAAAGTTATCTAGTTTGTAAGAAATTTTTGTTTTTGTTTTTCTATATTAGTCTAATTTTTACTAAATCAACAAAAAGAATTTTTGAAATTTGGGTCAAAATATTTCTAGTAGTTATTCTATGCCATGTATCTCATTTTGCATACGTTAAATACAATACTTTATAAACAAACCTTTAGATAAAAATTTATATCTTCTAAACTTTCTAAGCCTGCTATTGTTATCTATATCCATTATATCGTTATTCACTGGTTTATAACAGATAGCTAAGGTCGTTATTGAAATTCAGTTGTTGTTTTTAGTATAAATATTGCTTTAAATATAACATAACCATGATGAGGTAAAAATTTTTGATTACTATTGAAAAATTAAATTGAAACTTCTGCACAACATAGCTAAGGCAAGTAGATATTTGTTATAATATTTTGTGTGTCTGGCCTCATCCCAACTAAATATCTAAGTAAAACATTCTTTAAAAGAAAAGCCTGTAAAAAAATTTATAATTGAAGTCTAAAAATTATGTTTACGAATGTCATAAAATGAATTCTATGAATTTTTTTTAGATTTCGAGTTGTAAGTTTACAAATAATGTATGATATGTTATATATTTCAATTCAGCTTAGTTAGCAAAAGTACAAGTTTTCAAATTTACAAAATATGACAACTAAAAGAATAATAAAAATATTGTACATTTAAAACTATTAAGTGGACTGAGAAGCTAGAAGATAAAATTAAATCCAGAAATCATATTCTCATCTTTTTATATCCAATTTGGTTTCCAGTACCAACGTTCAACTGTAACTGCGGCTACACTATTTTTAGACGGCGTTAGAAAAGGTATTGACTCTGGAAAATATACAGGTACAATATATATCGATCTTAGTAAGGCATATGACACCATTTTCCATGCATCCATATTAAACAAACTAATCACAATGGACTGGTTATCCAGCTGCCTATTTATGAGCCAACAATCAGTTATTTTTGATAACACAATCTCTTCACCTAAATTACATTACATGTGGAGTACCACAAGGTTTAATCCTTGGACCTCTGTTGTTCCAACTTCATTTCAACGAATCAACACACGTTTTGTCTATACATCTCACATGAAGACAAAGTGGTAGTTGAAAAACTTCTCAATATTGACTTCAGCAACATATGTAATTGACTCAAAAAGAATGAACTGATCTTTAACTTGAAGGCTAGAAAGGCTGACTTATGGCGTTCCGCAATAATGCAAAATTAAAAAAGATGAAAGATTTTTGTTAAACATGATAAATATCATGGTTTACGTATAAATAACAACCTAAACATGTCTAATCACTTATCGAGAGCTATTAAAAAAAGCCTCCATTGTTCAAATTTTCTCTGTTAGATCCGTTTCATTATTAACCAAAAAACAGCTCTTTTTATCTACCGAGTGATGATTTTACCAACTCTTAAGTACTGCCCTCTGATTACTAAAGCATGTCTGACAAACACCAGCTGGAACCGTATTACCCGTTTTGAAAAAAGAGTATCCAGGATAGTTAATGCTGAATTGATACCTAAAACAACGATTTTCACAACCAAATTTTTACATCTGTTTATAAATGCTTCCTTCTCAAACGATGTATGTGAAAACTTTCATAATTACTTTCTTCATCTTCAAATATCAAAACATGAAATAATGGAAAATTAGTTCAACTACCAAAAGTAAAACTTGAGATTGCACGAAAAGCTTTATATTTCTACGGTGGAGTCATTTTTTACAAGCTTCCCTTAAAAGTACGATTCATAAATTTTATTTTACTTTGCAGTTTATATTTATTACGTTTAACAATTAAGTTATTTAATTGCCCTTCAATATGATCATTACTCTATTATTCGATTAGTTCCTTCAAAACAGTGGATATACTTATCACAAGTTCAACATTGCTTGTTCGATACTCATCATTTTCGGTAACACAATCGTGCCACTTTTCTATTTTATAGGTGATAATTTTACACTTTTTTTAATTTATTTATTTTGATCCATACAGGACTCTTTTGATAACAGTATTTTCATATTTTATGACTATAACTGATAGAACATCCTGTATTTTTTAAATATTTGTTAACAATAATAATGATAATAATACTGGCCATATCAATTTGGACTGAGAATAAATGAATGAATGAATGCAAATTAGTTTTATAATTGAAAATAAATCTATAGACTCAATTACTAAAACATCACAGACATAATTTTCAGAATTAGTTAGGAATTAACTAAGGGCATTATTCTACATGCTTTAATTATTTTTTTTTTTTTTTTTTGATTTTTCTCATTTGATCTGGTGACGATTAGCCTTTTTAGATATAACTTTAATTTGTAAATAAATATTATTTTTTAATGTTTTTTCACTGTGGAAGTAATTTTAAACTTGAAGAAAAAAGTCACAGTTTAACTCAAATATAAAGAACCCATTTTTTAAAAAAAGCATTGTTTAGTGAATTACCCATTTCTTACATTTTCAGATTTACAGGGAGGATTTATCATGAATACTTCAGTTCTTTATTGTACTCCCTCTTCATATTTATTCATAACAAAGTCTGTATATATGAGGTTTTCATAGATATAACTAGCATCTTGATAGGACTTGATAGGAACAGATATAAATATTTTCTGTTCCTAGCATGGAGCTTTATGGAACTTATGAGATTACATCCAAACACCTTCTGAAAGTTTTTAATGTTACCATAGTTCCCATCTTTTAGTATAGTTTTAATAAATTAATCACTTTAATCAACCAACCTTGTTCAAATTTCTCAAGAAAAAGTATTTTTTGATGTTGTGAAATTATTTTTGTTGGTTTTAATCAAGTCTAATTATTTTAATAATTTTCTGAGGAAGTTGTTTATAAATTTTCATTTTTTTATTCCTGACCTTTCTCTTGGTCTTTACACACTCGTATTTTAAATAAGTATATTCCTCATAAAACTAAGGTGAATTTACATTATTTATCTTTTTGTTCAGAGCAGGATGCAAGTTAATTAAAATTTAAATGATGATTTAAATCAATAATGGCTAGAAAATATGAATAGAAGCATAGTTGTACTTACAAATAATGTTTTTAAAATGTTTAAATTTTTTGATAATCTGTTAAGAATTTATAGTCTATTGTGATCTGAACTATGATTTTGCAAACAGCTTGCTTATTTCTGTTCACTTAACTATTATGAAACTAAAGAAGTTATTTTGAAAGAGCGTGACTTGAAACTGAACTGAAAACCCTGTGTCTGGAGAAGAAATTTAACAATATGTTATTTTGGCTTTTTCTGAGAGAATTCAATTAATTATTTTTAAAGTTCTAACAGCATTGTTCAAACAGTGAAAAAGTTCAAAGGTATTTTGAGTTCAATTTTCTAAATGCTTTGGTTCTACAGTCAACAACTTTTTTTCCAGATTTATGAATAGTTTCACGGAGTAAAAATAAGCCATTATTACGTTTATACATATATTTTCACTGCAGTCATCAATATACAAATTTGTAAGTTTTAGCATCACCAATGAAAATAAATAGCTCAGTTTGAAGAAGCGGAATTCTAGCATTCTTTATGTGCACATTTTATGTGCAAATTTTTCCTTTAAGAAGAAGTTTAGAAATGCTGTAATGGTCAGTTACACTAATTAGATTTGTGTGAAGAATAAGGTTGTTACTCAGGGGTAGAACAACTGTATATGTTGAGCAGTTGGAAAAGAGGCTTTTTTTTTTCATAACAACCCTGTATATTGAAAAATTGGAAAGGAGGCTTTTTCTTTTCATAACAACTCTGTATATTGAACAATTGGAAAGGAGGCTTTTTCTTTTTAGAACAACTGTATATGTTGAACAGTTGAATGCATGGTATGACATCCGCACTCGTGAAGAAGTCTTGACATCAAATATCTTTGCTTTGGTACAGAAGAGTATTGGTACTCCTGGATTGGTTGGCCTTGATAAACTTGTATCATTCATTATTGTAAAAGAGTTACAGGTATATTTTTTGAATACTTGTTACCTAGCTGTATTTTTAGTTACATGGCTATTAGAGGTCTAATAATAGAATATACCAGACCAAGATATAAGCTCTCTGTATTGAAGGAAAAAAATAGGGTTTTAGATTTAATTCAAACTTAGTTAAGTTACGAATATGGGTAAAAGATTAAATGTTCATCCAATATGTCAAAATTATATTGGTTTAAGGCTTTCCTTAATAATAGTGCATGCTTGGGACCTCAATATTATTAGGGGCTTGTGAGAAAAAATATTTAAAAAGCTGAGGCTTTTGTTCATAGTATTTCCATATCATGCTTATATGCTGTAAACAATGTCCTATCATTAACTCACAGGTTGTAAGTTGTAATTAAGCCTGACCACAAGTGCAAGAACAGCAAATGACTCTTTTACATCCTTGACACCTGATTGTAATTTTTCATACTCCAGGCTTTCCTACAAGAAGTAGATGTCACTTGTCCAATCCTTTCAGTCGTATAACAACATGACTGTTATGTAAGTATCATCAGTGACAACTATGTTGCTTTGCCAGGGTGTTAGCTGAAGCCAAAAATTATGTGTTATACGTTGTTTTCAAAATCGATAATAAGTTAGAGTTTGAAAAATATAACTTTTCATTTTTTTTTTGTGCATCCCGTTTTCACCTAAAACAGCAAAAATATTTAAAGAGGTCGCTTTGAAAACTGGTGTTTTTTGATATTGAGCAAAGTTTCAATAGAAATGAAACTGCCGATTCTTAAATGACTGGTGACAATTGGTGTCTTCCTGAAACCGCATGATAGTAATTAGAAAAGCTCCGCTTTGTTCTCAGGAGGAAGCTCTTACTCAAAAACTGTTTAAAATGAATTCAACCTTTATGCTACTCCAACCACTCAAGTAAACATAACCTGTTTATTAATCTGAGTAGTTGCTCCTTTCTTCTTTTTGAGATGCTTAAGTGAAGATAGCAGTTTCAAGAGTTCTAACATGTATTTAGCTGAAGGGTAACCATCAAAGACAGCCTGTGTTTTCTGTACTGAAACAAGTCCAAACATCAACCCCTGCAATTGACACCAGTTCACAATAAATTCGGAATTTTGTTTTCGATCAAAGTAGGATTTCTTCCTGCTAACCAAGCAAAACAATCCTAATTTTTTCTTATGATCCCCATGTTTGCATGATGCTTGCTGGGTTGAATCTGAACTCCATTTCACTCCAATAGGACACTTTGCACATTTTTTGAACTGCTAAGACTCAACACTTAAAGAAAATCAACACTCTCTTTCATGGACAAGCTACCAATTAGCTAAATTGGGAAATTTCACCGTACAAAAGCTCTTTTTATTTTTGATATAGCAGGCGTGTTTTGGTTTGTGTCACCATCTGCATTGTTGATTCAAACAATGAACTTACTGAACTTACTTTGCAGTTGAAATATTGAAAGTGTTATTTCTCACTCATTTTGCACTGCTCCTTTTATATTGGCATTCAAAAATGATTCTTAACAATATAATTGATCTAAAAGCCCAATAGTGAATATCTTGCTAAGTTTCTTTTAAGTAGTGATTCTTTATGTTGCTTAGAGACTAATGCATCAATCATTAAGAATATGTAGTATTACTTTTCTGAATTAATTTTTAAGATTCTATATATCCTTGTTTTAATTCATTATACATGAAGAACCCTATCACAAGAAAGAGTTCAAAAAAAGATGCTGTTTTGTCTGAATTTTAAAATTTGTTTAGGGAAGTTTTTATTTTCTACAATGTTAGGTCTTTAAAATAATATGTCTTACTGCTGCCCAATATAGAATATAATGGGTCCTTTACGTGACTATGTCCTAAGAAACCAAATTAAGGTGAGATAATACTATTTGTAAGACTAGTGAAAGTCTAATAGAGAAATATATAAGGCAATTTAGATATATATGTATATATAATGATTGAAGTATGAATGTATTCCTGTATTTCAACTCTACTTGCTTTTGTAACATTTATCTGAATAGTTACAGTTTGCACCTCTTCTGTTATTTATAATTATAAATGTTATTTTATAGGTTGTGAAAAGACTTCCAAGTTTTATGACTGTTCCCTTATAGCTTTAAGAAGTTTTTAATTTGTACAGTGTCATGTAGTGTAACCATGACAAAACATGACAAATAACAGTTTGCTGTCTAGCACAGACAGTTCACTCAGCTAGATGGTAGTTGTTAGTCTTTTTAATAAACATTAATGATAAGTGGTGACTCTGAAAGTTTTCAGAATGTCTGCATATTTTGTAATATCCCAATGCGAGTTCTAAAAATCACCACTCCCCTGTAACTATGTTTTAACTAATAGTCATAATGTCACTACTTTTAACAAATAGTTACCCTTGACTACGTTTTAATAAACCAATCTTAAGAAACTAAATTAAGGTCAGATATTGCAAAATATTATATCTTGATAAAAATTATAAAAACAATTTAACTGACTCAAGACTGTATTCTGATGTGCATGGCTTTCAAATTTGCTTAAAGGTAGACTCTTCAGCTTTGTTTTAAGCCTTATAAGGTCTCCCAGTTAAGTTGCCTTTTTTAATCTTTTTATTAATTTCAGTTTGTCTGCTCTAAATATTTTGCTACAATCGTATTCTCTTAAACAATTTCCACATTTATTGTTCTTTTGTCAACTCCTGATAAATTTGTACTTTCAAATATGTTTATAAAATTAGCTTCATGGACTCTCCTTCCGTCTTTAAATTTCTTTAAAACTGAATGTCTTAAAATTTTCTGAATTTTCTGAAATGCTTCATAAAGAACAAGTCTAAGATGACTTTGCCTTTCACAATAAATATAGTTTAAGAACTACATAGATAACTTAATTGTAACTCTTGTTACATATATGGTCGACAAGATATTTATAAATTGATATTTTGCTTCTCTTTGTTCTTTAGAATATAGTGTCTTATGTTAAAAAAAGTATTTACAAGGATGCAAACTCAATGAAGATTGTTGGAGATTTAGCTAAAACCATCTCTCCTGTAAAAGGAATTCTTGGTATGTGCTGCAATTAAAGTGAAAATACCAATTATTGAAGTTAGAAATTTTTTTAATGATCTGAATCCAACATTATAAGAAGTATTTTATACTTTTTACTAATACCGTGAATTTAATGTTTAATTACTGTAAATTTTTTTCCTGCAATACTGATATATTAGTATTTACTTTAAATTCAGTGAGGCATAAAGACAAGTTGAATTCCCTGAAATTTTTAGTTATTCTACTAATAATTGGACCCCCAGCTCGCCAGATAAGTCCTATAAATTCACCTCTGTCCTTCCATCAGTCCGTCCGTCCTTAACACACTTTTCTCAGTAACAATTCATTTTTTTTTTTCTAAAATTTTTCATGATGATAGCTGACCATAAATGATAAACAGTGCCAGAGTTAGATTTTTCAGAAAAATCCTTGCTTCAGGGTATTAGGCGGAAATGGCCTAAATTGAAATTTGTGACATGTTTTGCGATCTGTGATCACGAGGAGGCTTCATTCAGTTCCGTAACATTTTATTATATACATATTTTCAATATCATGTAGAGAGAATGTTAGTAGTTTTATAAAACAACAAGGGTCATCCATTATAAAATGTAAATAAAATAATTAAAAATCAACATAAAACTCTCTCTTACTACATTTAAAATTTATCACAAACTCACATATCAGTTTACTGAAAACAATTTCGTTCATTGTCATAAACATTCACAAATTTCTCATGAGTCACATTTAATTAACGTGACCACTACTCAATTTTTATACTGAATTCAAACATGTTTTAAATTATATATATTAAATAAATTTATAACTTAATAGTAAAACATAATTTATTTTAAAAATTTAATTTATATTTTTTCTGTTATCTTGAAGTAGTCAATTGTTGTATTTCTTGTCACCAATAAACTTTGAAGAGTTTCCAGGAGAATTGAAAACAAAACTGTTTATTTCAACTCATTTGCATCATAAAGCTCAATAAGAGTTCTATCACGCTTGTTTTGACCAATCAGCTAACTGCAAAATGAGAATAACAAAGTTTAAAGTGTTATGAATGTGATTATTTAATCAACAGTAAAAATAATAGAAAACGCGTCAAATAATTACATTATAAAAAAAAGGTTTGATTAAGAAATAAATGGACTACAATAATTTTCACTATTTCCCTCAATATATATTAAATAGTGACAAAGACCAGAAGCCTAAAAATGCCTAAATTTCAGCATTTACTTATCATGTTTTTTTGACCATGTGTAGCAAACAGCCCATAGTTAAAACCCACAAGTTTAGAGTTATCTGTAAATCTTTCCTGGAATCTTTTCCTGAAATATTTTGAACATTATTTAAAAGCAAACTTTTAAGCACTTAATTTAAAAATCAAATAAGAAATGCTAACCTGAAACGAATGCTAATTTTTTATATTTCATAAAGAATATCATTTAAAATATTTAAGAATCGTTTTATAAAACTATACGAACTGAAATCGTCAGATATGTACCCGCCTTACTCATGTAAACCCCCTAACTTGCCGCCTTTAAACTCACCTTTTAAAGTCTTTTACGAATCACTGAAGCGTGGAATAGAAAGAATTAGAATCAAAGCATGCTCGCAGAAATGAACAATTTAACAATTGGCAGAATCGAAAGCGCAAAAAGATGGCGGTTTTGTGACTTTTGAATTTCCTGGTTTATCTCGTCAAATACACTGGTGTTTCCCAACCTTGCAAGGACAGACTTCACAGCAGCCAAATGGTTGTTTGATTTTGGTTTTGTTAGCATTATTTGTTGGCTCGTGTCACTCAAAAAGCTGGAGGAATTAGAGTCATCATTTTTTTTATCTAAAGATAACACAATAGATTAAGAGGTAATTATTTTCTTTATTGTGTATAGAGGGGTTCCTAATTATGTGGTCACTGGTGGTTTTAAAATAACATTTTAGAGTTTAAAGAGATTATAAGCTTTTAATAATAAATGATGTTGTTTAAAATAGTTAGCAAAAAAATTAGCATTTTTATGCAAAATTTTTACAAGATCTTTAAACAAGAATAAAATTAATAGTGTCAGTGTTCACGTCAGCATTTTATAACGACATAGCAGCCGCCCTGCCTCTGTCCTTACCTTCTCTGCCCTTTCTTTCCTTCTCTCCCCCTGCCTTTCTTCCTTCCCTTCCCTCTCCCTCCCTTTCTTCCTTCCCTCCCACCTTTTCCTTTCCAGCGAAAACCACCATCGTTGGCTGAGCAGAGAAATTTTTGAAAATGCATACCTCTAGATTGCCTCTGGAGGTAATATTCACTGCAATTATTTTACTGTTATTCGCAAGTAGTAGCAGATTATTTTACCATATTATCGTGATGTTTTCATGGATAAATAGATTATTTTGCAGAACGAAATTAATTGCATTTATTAATTTTATGTCACAGCCTTATGTGCAAAATTTAATGCTTATTTCATTGGCAGGAAAACATAGATTTCTGAATATGACACTTTTCTTCCCTTTAATAACATAGATTTTTTTACTTCATTGTTATTGAAAATTCACTAAAAAAATGTAAAAAATTTATCTAAAAAGCAACTTCAAACAACAACTAACTTCAAAAATATTTGTGTTTGTCAACTCAGGCATTAATAGTTGCAGAGATAAAACGCATGTCATGAGTTATTTTATTAACTCATGCGTTTTATCTCTTTAATTAACAACTAACTTCTTTAAGTAAGGTTCTTAAATAAAATATCTGCAAACTTTTTATAACTGTTGTTTAACTTTCTGTTGTTGTAACCTTGGATATGTATTAAATTGTGTAATTATAAAGTTAGACTCAAGCTAAGCTGTTAGGTTGTTGTAATAATTATTTAATAGGCTTCAATTTAAATATTTTATCAAATAATCCTTTTTATACTTGTGTTTATGTGAGTTGATCATTTGCCACACAATTATGTTGTTATGACTCAAATAAGGATAAAATATTTTTTTGATTTTTTAACAAGATACAAATTATCCTTTAATTAAGTAAAATAAACACACTTTTTTACCCCTACAGTACTGTAAACAAAAAAAATATGCATCTCAATAACATAAAAATGTACTTACAATCAGCAAATAAAAATTTAAAGTAAACTTTCAGTAAATTTTGTTTATTTATATTTATTTCTGGTTATTGATTTTTCTGTTCAAGTCATAAGGAATTTTTAAAGTTATATAAAAAAATTCCTTTCAACTATAAATTTATAAGGACTTGGATAACTAAAAAAAAGTGGAATTGCATGCACTAGGTCAGTTTTTACACTCTCCTCATAAATAATCTTATTATTTGCTGATACTCGAATTGATACATAAACGAACGAGAGCCTGTATTTTTATAAGAAATGTGATGTTTGCAGATTTTCTTTAAAATAACTATTTCACAATATCCATTATGTTGTGCATTTGAGAAGTCAAGCAGATAACCCTCCATCACATTCATTTTTAAATTCATTATTACTACTACATTTAAAACCTAAAAACTAAGTAAGGTTCAAGAATGTAAAGGTTCTTTTCTATAAAAAAAAAATTACAGTCATTTTGATGAAACTGTTGTTGTAATCTCATTTGACTTAATAAAATGCGGATCAAGTATTCAAGCCACAAATGTATTGTTTACAACGCTATTGGTTATTTAAACATATTTCTTTATATATTATAATACATTATAAACATTAATACTTTGTAAGATGTCACCCTGAAGCTGTAAGTTGTTTTATATATATAACACAAGTTGAAACAGCCATAAAATATATTCCACAAAATAAAAGCCTCCCCACATATTTCTCCGTTTATCAGTTCAAAATTATAATTCTGGTTTTAGAGCGCACACCCGCGACGGAGAAAAAATATAGAATCCTAAGTAATTATTTACACTGTTTTAAACTGTCTGATACATAGGCTAATGGATAGTTATGTCTTGTAAGAATATCTAAAGTTAACATAGTGATAATCTGGTCGACCGTAGCGGAAGTTAACTCAGCGTAGCTCTATATTATTTTAACGCATCGGCCCCGCTCTAAAACCACTTGGGGAGAACACCGAGTGGTCGTGTTTTAATGATGAAAAATCACATAAATTAAAAATCAAAGGAAATAAGTAAATATATAAATGTAATAGAAAATATTTTTTCTGGTTAAGATGGTCTTCTAATCTTTTAATTGCATTTTAAAAAATTTCATCTCGCTTCTCTGTATTTGAAATCATGTCCATTGTTTCATTCAGCTTTTCCACTTCTTTTTTCATTTTTAACAGTCGTGGCAAGCCTATAAAATATCATAATAAAAAGTATGAGTTTAGATGATGATTTTTGAGATTTAATTATAAAATTGAAATGGATAAATCGATAAAAATTAAATTACTTCTCATTATATAACATTAGTGAATTATATTAAAAAGCTGACAATTACATTTTACTACATTAGTATTGCAATCCTAAAATTTTAATTTTATTTTATATTAACTGAAACTTTTGAGGAGATACGTTGTGGTTTTGGCTGCCGTTCTTGCTGCTCTTGTTAATTTGTTAAATCATTATTTTCCACCATCCATGACGGAAACAACATTTGTTGGAATGAAAACGATTCTATATTTGGAATGATTTTTTCGCTCTCCATGTTAAAATTAATTAGGATTTCAGTTTGCCATTGACATTAGATTAGCTGTACTTGTTTCTTCCTTTTTCTTAAAAAGCAAGAATTGCTGATTCTGATTTTGTTGCTGTGGATTTTTTATTATTGGTGGGAGTATAAAGGAATATCTGAATAGTAAAAATAAAATTGAGTCATTATAGTCGTAAACCTTTGCATGAGTTTGAGGTATTTTCTAATTTCTTATTATTTTTACATTTCATGCTTTATGTATTTGTAGAATGATTAAAAAGTGTTAAAAAAAACCCATTTATTTCTCATAAAAATAATTATAGATTTTTTGCCATTTTACGGCTAACTTAAAAACCGACAGATTACATGCTTTGTTTGGTATGGGAAAACATAATATGGTGCAGGAATTATCAGTTGCAAAAATAATTGCTTTCCTTTTGTTAGAAATTATTATCGGTTGATATCTCGGAAATTACTCGTAGTATTTTACATAAGATATATATCTGCAATGTTCTGTGATATGTTTAGTTACATCAACTCGCATGTATTGTTTGGTTTATGATGTCTTGATGTTTTTTAAAACATCGTCCGTTAAAATGTGACACCTTACTTTGGGTTTTCAATATTATTGGGTTTAACAAAGTCATAAAATTATCACCTGGAATAAGATATTTTTTCATTTTATTATCTTCTACAGTATCGTCTACAGTATCCTGCTCGTTCTTTTTCACTAAACTAATGCGTAAAATATTATTTTGTTTTTTTCTTCCTTTTGTAGGGTAGTGATCGACGTCACACAAGTTAGAAGAAGACCTTGATGCTTGACGAGTGAGTAAAAGACGGACTGTCAGACAGACATGCGTGATCAACAGGAATGAATTTTTAACAAAATTAAAACTTTTTGAGGGGGTAATTACCTAGTTAGCTATAAGCAATACTAACATAGTCAACTAAGTTATTGTTGCACCTTTTAACTCGTAAAATTAATGTTGATATATTTATTTTCATATTTATATGTTATGAATTTATATTATTATTTTATATTTATATTAATTTTTGTTAATTTATGTTCTTAAAACAATCTCTTGCAATAAAATTATAACTAGATTATTGATATTAATAAATTGTTTTTACCTTCATCTTTGTCGTTAAAAACTCATGATTTTGACTTTGCGTATTTTTTTCCTGAAGTTGTTTGGTATATGTCCCCTTCAGTATATTTTTTTTAAGATTAACATCATGCAGTTGCATTGCCTATATTTTGTCTTTGAGTTGTCTTCGGTTGTTGGCCCAAAGGACAGCTACAACTCGTTGGTCTCGTCAATTCTCATTATTGTTTTGTTATAGTTATATAAATATGTTTTGTTCTCAATAGATTTTTTTTGTTTTTAATATATTTTAGGTACTTTTATAATAAAATTAATTTTTTAAAGATTTATATTCAATATATTTGGCAGATGATAAAACTTGACTTTCAAAAAGGTTGCCCAATCGTTTGTTGAAACTAGCTGGGTTCCTTCTGGTAATCCAGCAAGTTTGTACATTTTAATACCTTTGATTGGCGAAGAACTCAAAACAGTATCTGCTACATTGAATAATGATGATCAAAAGCGTCGTTATTTAAATTTTTTTTTAAAACACCAAAACATCTATCAGGAGAAAATTTTGTGTGGCCTGCAAACATAAAATTGTTTGTAACAGATGTGTAAAGTTCACTTAATGTCCTCCAACTTAGATATTGTATAAACGTATTGTTTTTGTTTTGCCCTACACAGATGTCTGCCTGTAAAAGAATGTGCATTTCTCCACGTAAGTACTTCTCTAAACACAACTAATGACCGCATTGACACCTATCCCCCGTACTATAGCTTCGTCAATAAGATAATTTATTTGTCTATTAATTGCTTTGTTGTATATTCCACACAATAGAAACTTTCTTGGAGGTTTAAAATACAGAGAACCTGTTTCATTTGGGTTGCTCAGGTATTGTATTTGAGCAAAATCAAAAGAATATAAATCAGAGAGTGGTTGACTGGTGTGATTAATTTTAGATAGAGTATACAAATCTCTTGTAACTTGATTCATTGCTAATGCTCGAAGATTATTGTAAGAAACTCTTTGTATGGAAGCTTTTCTCAAATGTTCAATTTGGTTGAATAAAGTACCTTTTTTTTCATTTATTTCTTGATTGGATGATTTTATTATAAGATTTTTGTTATCTTGGCATGTTGAGCATAAATCACATTTAGGCTTTTGAGTGCGAATATACAGTTTAAATGCAAGCCAAATTTCACAAAACTTTCTGTATAACAGGTGCGCTAATACAGCCTCCAGCCAATTGGAAAGATAGATCCTATAAGCGTACGCCACTGTATAATGAGATGGTAACAGAATTGTATAGTTACTGCGCTTTTCAACATAGCGAGCTGCTGCTTCCACTATAGTAACAACTGGTGTAGTATTGTGTGGCATCTTATGTTTATTTCCATGATCACGCTCTACCAACCCAAGCTCACGATTGTGTTCTTAATTTCTTCTCAAACAATTATCACTCACAGAATCCATAAAACAAAACGTGTTACGACAAATATCTTTCCTTTTAATCGTTATTTGGTGTAATTTCAAGAATTATATTTGATTTGAAGAAATGCGTCATCGTGTGTGGCACAATTGATTATCAAGTCAAGTTCATGTGAGGTCAATTCAGAGCATTGCAAACGATAATCATAGATACTTTTTGATATAACATGACTGACACAACTTGCACCCACAATTTTTTTCAAGAAACTTCTTCATGAATTAAATCTCCCGAAAATATGAAAAACAATATACTACTCCATCAGTCTATTATATCCTGTATTATAATAACTAAAATTCATCAGTAGATTTTCCTTGCATATAGTTAAAACAACGAGTATTGACATAATTACATAAGAAATGTGAGTAAGAAAAACAAACTTATTATTCAAGAAGAGTTGTATGTATTAAAATAGGATACTTGCTGTATATAAATTTAATTTAATTCCATATCAACATCAATTCCAAGTGTGCCTTCTGGATTATCATGTTGGTAAACGTTAAAATAAATAGAAAATTTTTATAATGAATTAAAATTCGAAATAATGTTTGTGAGATCTGCACTCTGAGAGAGGTAATAACTTGATATTAATGTTTAATATTCCAATTAAATTTAATATGATAATGGAAGATATCACATGATCTTTGGTCAGTATTTGAATGTTGTTTCTTAAAAAAATATAAACGCCATTCACAAAACGTTCAAATTATTAAAAATAAAATTTTAAACGCTGACTATATGGCATTTTAAACGCTGATTGTCCCAAAGCATGTCACATTTTAAAAATTTTCTTGACAACCATGCATTAGTTTTTTCCAAAATTTTCCATAATAGGAAACTATAAATGAGGAGTAGTGACAGTGAGGATAAATTAGGAGTAGTAACGTTTTTTCAGAAAAGTTCTTGCTTTAGGGTAATAGGCCCTAATGTGGCCTAAAATTGGCATTTTAAAAATTTTCTTGAAAACCACCGTGTAGTAGTTTTTTCTAAAATTTTTCATAATAATAGGTGAGAATAAATTATGTGTAGTGACAGAGCTGTATTTTTTTTCAGAATTTGCTAATAGCAGGGGGTTCAGTAGTTGCTTAGCGTTTGTTTGTTTTTATTTTCTAAATTTATAACTAAGTAGCAGTCTTCATCCTTTAGGGTCCAGTTAGGAACAGTTAAATATCTTTAATAGAGTTATGTGGTTACAGTAATGGGCGGTTAAATATATTTAACAGGATTGTAATTTAACGGCAAAATTTTGAGTGGCAGGTTTGTTTTATTTATTTTAAGAGCAAATGTGAAATGTTTGAATATTTTTTCAATATCAATTTTCTAATCCACTAACTAATTTGAGATCAACGGACTTTAGATGTAGGTTTCAGAAACATTTAACCACAGATGAAATAATTTTTAAAAGATTTTCTTTTGTTTATATTCTAATTTTTGGATTGATTTTAGCAAATTCATTGAAGACATACCAAACAGTGATTTCAAAGCTATACAAGTACTGGATCCCTCTTACTGATATCGTTGTCAAGGTAACTAAAAGTTATCGTTAGATTCTATGTTGATTTGATAAATTCAAGCTTTTTAATTAATCCATAAATAACAAGCAGTTATTTTCTAAAATAACATTTTACATTAAGTATACCTGGAATCATGTTTTTACCAATGTTACCACCTGCCACCTGTGGCTTCACTCCAAATTTTTTCTGGAAGTCATGTTTTTATCATGAGAAATCTATATTTTTTCCCCTATATTTGATCAAACTGTTATGATCATACTATTTTCGGATCTGAAGTTAGTTTTACACGAGAATTATGTTGCTGTCTACTGTTTTGCTATGGCTGTTTAAAAATGACATCTATCTTACTATCTGTATTTTCTTCTACATTTTCATTTAATCTCATAATTTTTCTGAAATTTCCCATATGGTAGAAGACATCTGCAAATGAAGAATATTGCGGATCTTGAAAGTAAAATGCTAAAACAAGGATTTAGTAGTTTTTTCAGTCATTAATTTTTTGTTTGTTTGTTTCATTGGATAGAGGAGCATATGTGATAAAGATTCTAATTCTTGTGCCTTTTAGTCAAATGAAATTGGTCAGATTTCAGTTAAATTTCATTTTTTTTAAGAAATTATTATTGTTCCAATTCAGCCAAAATAATTTACAATTACCAAATATTGTATCTAACAATTACTGGTTTTGGTCATCCTGGAAATTTCTTTTCGGATCTGTTCCAAAAAGCCTTTGATTTTTGTTAATAAATTTCGGTCCAATACTGCAGAAATTTTTTATGATGTTAAAGAATAATTTTAGCATGTCAATTTTATCAATAAGCTCATTTGGCAGGTCTGCAGTCGGAAAGGCTTTAACAGTCATGGAAAATTCTTCTGGATCTTGAAATACTAAGAAAGCAGTTTATACAACCTTATTGTTAGGTAAAAACACATGCTATATATTATAGTAAAGAAATAACAAAGTTTGTCAAAGAATTACATTGGTATCTAAAATTAAATAAAAAATGATTAAATTTTTTAAACTCAAACCAGACTTCCTTAACATTATAAAAGTCAGCCCTATATCCAGGCTCCAAAACAGGTCAAATTTGGTATAAAAAGTGCTGTTGTTTTTTTTTTTTTTTTTTTTTTAATTTTACCAAAACTGTTTATGATTTTAGAAATTATAATTTATGATAATTTTGATTGCCTTGGTTGCTTGAACATCTTCTTTTTCTCTCAAAGTTTTTAGATTTAGTTGTATATAAAATTTTCTTTGGTTTGAATCACGCCCATGTCGAGGCTATAGAAAATCTTGGAAATACAAACAGAATATTTATCACAAATTTTTTGTGATTCTAACTTTTTTTATTTCTAATTTCATATTTTTACCTTCATATTTCTGCTTCACGTTAATAGGTTGGTCAACTTCAAATCATTAGAAGAAAGATAGCAAACGAGCTAGCATTTTCATGTAAATTTGATTCAAAGATTTTGTTTAATACATTGCAAACCTTTAATGAGTGAGTCTAATTTTTTATTGCTCTTTGTGAAATATTTCATCTGTGAAAATTTGTTTTTGCATAAAATATGTATTATCCTAAAATTATTTATCTTCTTATGAAATACGAAAATTAATCTCCAAAGAAAAAGTTTCATCCGCAAAACTTTATCTCCAAGTGAAGTAAAGTATACCATTCAGAAATAAAAATATATTCAAAAATAATGAAAAAAAAAACTCTTTCATGCTGAGTATGCACGATAACTTCTAGATAAC
This sequence comes from Euphysa ruthae, assembly GCA_035046665.1. Taxonomy (NCBI): domain Eukaryota; kingdom Metazoa; phylum Cnidaria; class Hydrozoa; order Anthoathecata; family Corymorphidae; genus Euphysa; species Euphysa ruthae. Next base: position 18,898 of record JAUZNK010029740.1, read on the forward strand.
GAATTAATGAAATGCTTTGTTTATAAAATTTGTCAATTCTATACTTTATTTAAAATTGGAATTATCCCACAATAAATGGGAAACACCACAAATATTATCACTCAAATCCATGAGCGCATAAATATTAT
>JAUZNK010029751.1:0-19024 GCA_035046665.1 Euphysa ruthae
TGCATTAATATCTAAAGAGATTTTTGTTGAGGTGCCTCAAATAAATAAACATATTTTTGTCGAAAGAATTTCCTTGACTTTGATGAATAGTCTCTGACTTTCTAAAGAAAGTCTGAATAGAATCAATGGTCCTTTAATTTCATGTCAAATAAAAAATAAAATTAATGAGTAGAATTCGAGGAAATCCCAAAAACGCTTTTAGGTTTAAAATCACCAGATTTCAGTGTATTTAAAACTATAGCATAAAAAAACCAAGAATTCATTTAAAAACACAAAATTATTGTCATACTCGCATTTTGAGCTTTACCGCACACAATCACAAAAAAAAATTTTTTTTTTTCAATTATTTAAACAAAACAGAAGCAGAACAGAAATTATTTCGGCTAAAGATAAAATCTCAACGTTTAACAAACAACAAGTTAAACATTGATTACCAGTAAAACTATGATATTACTTTTCAAATAATATTACATTTCGGTCTTTTTTACGTTGTTTACCCCAAAATCAGGCTTTCAAAAATTTTCTTTAAAAATCTGATTTTGTCACTTTGTTTGCTTCACTAAACCTTAATTTGTTGCAGAAAAATAGGAAAAATAACGAATAAAATAATTTCATAAATGAATAAATATTCTTTAAAGTATATCTCTGCATTAATATAATTAATATTGTACATTAATATTTTCACAAATTTTAGCCTGAAGAATGAAAAGTAATTTAAAACAAAAAGATGCAATAGGACTTAGTGAATATTACATCAAGATTCTAATGAATAGTGATTCACATATACCAAGTTTCAATCTGTTAGGATTGGTGTGACCACTATAGGAAGGATAATTTGTTTGGTTTGATTTGATTTGATTGGTTCATAAATATCTTGTTTATTTATGAATATGATTGGTTCATAATTATCTTGTTCATTTATGAATCTGATTGGTTCAAAAACATCTTTTTTATTTATGAACCTGATTGGTTCATAAACACCTTGTTTATTTGATCTAAATGATATGTTAAGTTGTAATTACAAACTTTAAAGAATCAATAAAATTCTAGGTTTTAGACACGGGCATGGGCAAAATATTTTAACAAATATAATAAAAATAATAACAATGAAAATAATAAACAAAATTATTTTCTATTTTCATAACCGTTTATAAGAAAGCAGTACACAAAACACTTTTTTCATCTTCTAAAGTAAATTTTTTTAAAAATTGGTTTTTCAGAGATATTAGTTTCTGTCAATTTCATTTGGTTTTTTTTTTTATGCTAAAGGACCCCAAGAACAGGAAATTTAAGCAGATGAAAATGTACTTCAAAATTTTTTTTAGACAAGAGAATAATAAATTTTTATAAACAGTATTTGAAAATTATACCTTATGACTTTCCTACATCAAACATATCAAAAAAAAAGAAAAGATTTTTATCTGTTTATGAAAAAATATCGCAGAACAAATTTTTGGATAACCTGAGAACAGAGAATAAGCAATAACGCATGATACGGGTAAAGAAGATGCATGAAAAAAATTACCATAAAAAAATTGTGGAAATAAAATTTGTATAGGAAAAATGTCAAAAACTTGACTTTTGAATAAAATTTTGAATTTTTTTTTTTTAATTTCAAAAAACAATTATAACAGAAATTTATTTTCAATAGCTTTATTTTTAGACAATCTGACACACATAGATAACTTTCATAAGACCTGTGATTGTATTTTATTCATAAAACAAAAATCATCATTTCTTAATGACATTAAAAATAACTCGTATATAAATATATATAACATGTAGTAGATGTGATTTTTATACATATGATTTTTATATAAATATAAATTATAATCTGAGATATAACTTACCCGCCTCGCCCAATTAACCAAGTCATCTACTTTAGCAACAACAAATTCTAGATAAACAAAAGAAAATTTCAAACTGTTTAAACACTCAAACTAGTATACTAGTATACACTTATAGCAATAATAAATTGTTTTAGCTGACTATTTACAAGAAGACTTAAAATGATTGTCTAATGAATACTATTGGAGATAGTGTCAAAATGCATTAATTTGACAATAACAAAAACAAATACAAACAAGTTAGTGAGAGTGAGGGACCGAAATGCTAACATCAAAATTCTCAAAAATTTTCAAGTTTTTGGCTCACTGTAGGTCATAAAATAAAAAATGAATATTGCAATAAAACAGCACTATGAAATGTTTGATTCGCTACTAAACATCTGAGTACTTATATAGCAATGCAGATTTTTAGCTGTTGGACAACAGAAATGTCTAGCCATATCACTAATTAGTCCAACAGAAATAAAATCCATTGTGATTATGCCTGACAACCAAACGTGCCATTAGATTCTCAGTTTTATACAGCAAATTCTGCCTTTAAATCATACTTTTAAAGAGAAACTTTGTGTTCACTATTTCTTTATGTGGCATTATTCAATGCAAAAATTTTTATTACTGCTTGTCAGAGCAAGTTCTGAGAGCTGTCTCTTTATCTAGATTGAGGTTTTTTTTTTAATTATCTTGTAAAGAAATACTTTTTTTCTGAATTTCCGATAAATACCCACCAGCAGCATTGCTAACTAATCCAGGTTTTGCTGTTGTTGTACTTTGCTCTCTGTATAGAACCAAACTGAAAAATAAATAATACACATTCAATGCAACACAAGTAGTTTATAGTCAATGATCCTTAAACCTTGCTCTGGATAGAAAATAAGAACAAAAATGAGATTGAAAAAAATCAAGAAAAATTGACTTTGTTCACATAAGATTTTTTTTTAAATTGATTTTGTTCGTGCTTATCATGATTAGTTATATTTTAACATTTTTATTACCTAACATTACTAAAACAAAAAACAGGAATTTTCAGCAGGTGAATATCTGTTAAAATATATTAACATATATATATATATATTAATATATAAATATACTCTGTAAATACCTTATGCATTACTTTCTCACCATTGGCATATAATTATCACAAAAAGGAATAAGTCAACCTAAGAAATTCAGTAATGTTAGAAAATTGCAGATTTGGAAGCCTGGAAATAAGCAAAAATTCTGTGATTTACAGAATCACAACATAAATTTAAATGAAAATCATAAGACTTCCATGAGTCTTAAATTTTCCACAAAATTTCAGCAGAACCAAACATTATGAATGGAACATTTCGTTAAAATTATGGATGGAACCTTTTGTCTTTTTGGACAAGCGGTTTTTTTTCGAAACAACTGTTAGTCAAAATGGGCAGTAAACCAGAAAAATAGTATTATAGAAATTAAATTACCGCTGTAAAAGAATTATGAAAATGAATTAAATGAACATCCAATTTTACGAAAAAAATGAGTTACCTTCACCTAACAAATAAATAAGCGGCAATAATATTTTCTGTTATCAAAAATTGCTGATAAGACAAAAATCAAAAATAAATAACCTGATTTTAGCCAAAATTGCAGTTTAACAGAAATTTAACATTTTAAAAAAGAAAAAAAAAGTTTATTTTGAAGTTTTGTTTAACTTTGTAGAAAAAAATTTGCAAGATGGCAGACATGTTCAATTTATTAGTAAAAATATAATCATAATTTTAACATAATCAGAGCGTAACTTTCAAAAGTGTTTATTTCAGGCTTTTTTGAGTTTGTTCTAGGATACCTACCCCACAAAAAATTCAAAAAAAAAAAATCAAGACAGTTGGTATGCCAAATATTAAATATATTATCCTTAAACATAAATATTTTAAAATGTATGAAACGTAACTCAAAAAATAACTCAAATAATGCTAATTCTTTATTCTTTTTGGGAATGAATTTTGTGCCAATAAATTATTATTGATTAATTTTTGGGCACACCTAACCTGCTCGAAGAAAGTTTCAAGATGGCCGACATGCCTAATATGCATATGCAGGGGGTCCAAAAAGGAGAGTTTTCAGCAGATGGTAATATGGATTAAAAATTAAGGAACAGAGGAAAAATAAACTTCCCATTGATTATTTTATAGGACCATTTTGGTTTTGGTCCAATTCGAGTATTTAAAAGGCTCACCTCTTACATTTATCGTGTCCGTCTTTATTAATACTAGTGTGTATATGTCTATTTGTAAAAGCAGCAAAATATCTGAAAGACAAACCAAAAGGTTTTCATTTAACAGCTCAAATTTGACTCAAAATTCCTTCAAAAATTATTATGAAATAATAATGTATGCACCAAAATATACTAAGAATTAGTTTTTAGTTTTCCAGTTGAGCTTAGATTAATTTAATTCAAATTAAAAGCCAAAATGATGTCAAATATGGTCACTTAATAAAAACATTTCCTCGAAAAATTGATAAAAATGTTAAATTTAGCTTGGAATATAAACAAACTACCATTAATATCATAACGTTTTTTCTAAACCTTTAAAAATACTAAGTAAAAAATTTTTAACCTGATAAAAAGGGTTAGAAGATATCTTGAGAATAAAAATCACTATTGGAATCAAATTTTATCTGTTAATGGACAAGTAGAAATTTTTTTAAGATTACTGATATTGTGTAATTATAAGAATTTCCAGCATACATCATACATTATTGGCTAAATTTAGAGAAATATGGATAGTAAGCAATAAACAAATTACAGTAAAAACATTAAACTAGTTGTTTTTAGGTCTAAAATAACCATAATTGAGCAAATTCTGGTCTAATAACAAAAATAGATTTTTTTTTTTTCAAAAATTAATATGATTCAATGTTTTTGCCATTAAACACGATTTTAGAAAAATTAATTAAATTAATTAATTAAAAAATCGAAAAAAAGGAAAATTTTTTTTATAGACATTTGCACTGAATCATGAGGTCTAATAATGCCTCATATTTACATTCAGAAATTAGATTTTGAGTTGCTCACAGACATTGGCTGTTACTTAAAAAATAATTCACATAAGGTTTTTTCAATTGTGTGTGTTAAGAGTTCCATGTAAAGAAAATAAGGTTATAAGCTGCCTTTTCACCTTAAAACTTATAAAGAAGCACCAAAAAGTTTGTATTACAGTCTAGATTTTTTAAAATATTATAATACACATTTGCTTGTTTATAAACATAAAGATTTCTGAAGTCGGTATTTAATAATCAGTATCAGCCAAAAATCACCCTAATTGGTCAAAAATGGAATATGACTGGAAATATATAATTAATAAACCAAAAATTTTAATTTAGTCATAGAAATTTTTCTTTAAAAAACATAAAATTTTATAAAACCTATTTAACCATAAACATGCTAACCGCATCTTTGATATAAATGTCAAATCTGCAGACTGGAAACAAAAAATGAGCAGCAGCAATTATCAAAAAAAAAACTGCTTTACAGAATAAGACAATGAAATTAATTCCAAATTTTTACTATATTCTGAGGGTAAACAAGTTCATAAAGTTAGCCATTAGATTTAAGGGAATCATAAAGAATAGGGACAATTCCAGCTATATGCTAATATCAGTGACAAATAATGAGTTATACAATCCTTTAAAATGACATGGAATTTCTTTCCTAAAACGCTCAAAGCTAGAAGCGGCCCCCAACAAATCGGTTGTTTTCCAAACATGAAAACATAAAACTAATTACCAATTATCACTTTATTTCTTAGTTATTTTAATCGTTTAATTTAACAGATTTTTTCTCTATTTTCTACAATTGTCACTTGTTCTTATTATGTTATATATATATCTTATTAGTTGTACATATACTTCCACAGTGTAATTATCTTGCTACTGATGTTTTCCATTCCTATTGTTGTATTTCTTGTTCAACTTTCAGCTCTACCATAAATATTGATGAGGTTATTATTTATTACTTTTTAAATATTTTTTATTATTATAACTTATTTATCTTTAATCCAGCAACATGCATTCATTAGTTTTTAAAGGAATTTCACGGTAACACGAAGTTGTTATATATATATGGTCAACATTCTAAACATTTTAGCACAAAATTTTCTACAAATTAGTATCAGCTTTAAGAATATCTGGTTTACATTTTGTCAAATAACAAGTTAAAGAAAAACATAGATGGCCTTTTACTAAATCAACAATCATATGAATAAACAAAAATCAATTCGGTGGTCTTATGACTCGAAATCCCGACCTCTGGTTTAAAAAAAAGTGCTTTACCAAGGGCTAACCAATCCCTGACCAGAGCTCAGGGGTTGGAACCTCCCCATAAAATAATTAACTGATTTTATTCCTTTGGTAGTTAATTTAGCAAAAGATCATTAAAGATAGAACATAGAGTGCATATATTTGATGTTTTCAAATTTTACATTGCAGTGATTATGAATACTAAATCAATTTAATTATCTTATGGGAAGAATCAAACCCTGACAGCTAGTTTGAAAGCTAGTGCTCTAACCAATGAGGTGTAATTACCAACGAAAGAATTGATTTATGTATTGATAATTTCAGTTATCCATCTCTGCTGCTACAGGTGTATAAAATATCCATCTATAAACACTGTAATGAAAGGCATTGGGGATCTTATCTGTCACTAAATAAACTATGTTGTTTGCAGTTTTATATCGTTCAATTACCTCAGTTTTCAATACTCCCACATATACACAGGTTAGAGACACACTTATAGATTTGAAAAAAATTCCAACGCCACACAAAAAATACCACAATCAGAGACTTATTTCACTTCCAACATGGCAGTATTCTCTTCACAGAGCAAGCAAGATATTATAAGCAAAATAAAGTCATACCCTCACTGCCTGTGACAATGTGAAAGGCAACAGATCAATTACGCAAAACCTTAACATTAAGAGTTGGATGTAGGCTCTGTATGTGATTTGGTATTGGACCAAGTTGATTTTACTGCCCAGATGTTCTTTTTAGCAACAAACCCCTGAGGAGAAACCCTCTATTTAAACAAAAAGGTACCTAGTCAAATTTTCCAGTCTTCTCATATAGCTATTGAAAGTGAAAAGATGTTTGCAATTAATTTCGCCAAAATATAAATTGATGTACAGAGGAATAAACAGAAAGACATGTTTTACTTGCTGCTGAAGTAATCTGTTATTATCTATAGATAAAAAAACCTTTGAACCTTATTCTGGAATTTTCCAGAATAAGGTTCAAAGTTCTAAAATCCGTCAACTACAATAGTATAATTTAAATAATAATTTATCACACAACTTTTCCAAAATAAAATTATAAAACGCACTGAAAAATTAAAATTTATACAACTTGACTTACAAAACCTCTTAAGAATCAATAAATTTTACCTGGGAAGAAAAGTATTTCCTCGACTGTAAAATTGCTTAAGCATATTTTTAGTTGCTGAAAAGAAAAAGCATTCATTAACAAAAAATTTAATTTTAAAGTAGGCATAAGCATGATGTGCAAAAGTATAAATACAGCCAGAGTTCATAGAATTTAAGCGAAAATGACACAGCTTCCTGGGTTACTGAAAAAAGAGAAGGAAAGTACTCTGGTAAAAAAAGAAATTATTTAGAAGAGCACTTAAAACTAATTACTTAGGGATAATAACTAAGTAATGGAAATTTTGTTGAAGGATCAAAATAAATAGGACAAAAGGAATATCAATGTATTTATATTATCACAGCATTATCAGCATTAAGGCAGACTAGAAACCTTGAAGAAAAGACTTCTCCTCTTAACAGCTGCATTGTTATGGCTAGGATGAAAACTGAGTTTCATGAAAGTGACAGTGATAAAATATTTATGTTGCTACCATTTAAATGTTGATTATATTTATAAACAGTGTATTCCTAATCAGGATTTATGGGAGAAAGAATGGCTTCAAAGGTAGTTTTTAAATAACTCTGAAAGAGATGGTACCAAAACAATCACGGCCGTAGCATTAGTTCTTGATTTCAAAAAATTTTTGCTGTTTCAACTTGGTAGGTAAAGTTACTAAAGCAAATATTGACATCTAATAACCCTTTAAAGTAAACAATAAAAGCAGACTTAGAAAAACTGTTTGGTTGCAACTGAATACCCATATACTTCTTTTGAATCATTTGATTGTGTATTTTGTATTATCGTGTATTTAGGAATTTTATAATAATTTTGATAGTTAGCATGTGTTGTGACGAAAGAAAGTTTAAAGTTTGCTCTTTTCTTCTTGCTTTCAAAAATTAGTCATTAAAACCTCTATTTAATCTGTTTTTAGTTTTTCAGACAATCATTCTATTCTTTTCTTTTTTCTCTCCTTTTATTTAGTTTATTTTTGTTAACACATGAGCTTTATAGGATCTTGTCAAGAACTATTTATTAGTGTCACTCCTTTGACCAGATTTTCTGTATGAGTGGCTCCATCCAAATTCAACCAACTTTTTTAAAAAATAATTTAGATAATATATATTAATAATTAATTTATATATTTATTAACAATTTTTTTATAAAAATTGTAAAATTATAAATTTAACATTTTTTTGCTGTAGGATTGTTTTTGGTAAATAAATTATTATTGACTGATTGTTCAGGGCGGTCCTTAAAGTTTCTAATTTTGCATCAGCTATCTTCATAGAAAAATTTTTATTTAATAACTAGCCGTATATCAAGATTTATTGAAAGGTTTTCTTACTTTCTTTTCATATAACACAAACAGATTGAGGTATTGATTTTGCCAGGTTATATAAATTGTTTTTTATACATACATACATTGGGTAGGGAAAATTTTAATTTAAGCAACCATTATAAAATATCCATTTTAATGGTAACGCTTTTGATTAGTATTAATTTATCTAGGAAGTTTCTAGTATTCTAGGAAGTTTATTATTCTATTTTTCTACCGGTACAAAACCTTATAACAAATTGTGTCGATAGGTAAAATTTGTTGAGGATATTGAGATATTGTGCTATATTCCTATTGAGGTAAAAATCTTCTGGTTAAACATTCTTTGAAATTATATAATTTTTTTCAAGCTCAAACTTCAATTAAATCCATGATAAGCGGAAACCAGTCTGTAAGTGTTCATTGGGTTTTACAGACGTGTAAAATATCCAATAGCTTTCATATTTTGTCAACTAAAAATGATTGTATGGATTTAAAATTTATTACGTTAAATTCATGCTCAACTTACTATCTCACTATGGAAGTCCCAAAGGTGGAACTATTTGTATATATAATTAATTTTCCTGCTGCAAATTGATCTAAAGTTATTTAAAGTTTTTTTTTTTATCAACATTTATATGGAACACTATATTTAATTACATAAGACTTAAGTAAACTCAACGAAACATGTTCTTTCATTCTTTTAATCTGCAAAAGTCAATCCAGAATAATTTATCTTTTGCATAAATTTGCTAAGTCCTTCATCATCGCACAATAAAGAAATAATAATGGCTTTTACTATATATAAGCAGCAATAACATCATTGCCATCTGTTATATTTTTGTATATGGTATATAATTGTAATTTGAATTGATAAAACTTTTAGCTAGCAGAGGAAGTAACTTATAATTTTTTCCAAGCAAAACTTATAATTGCTTGATTTCCATGGCAAGTTTTTTCCTTGGTTAGAACTTTATGGGCTAGACAAAAAATCATGATATACTATTTGTTTCGTATGTGTATTACGTATATGGATTATGTGTATGTACTATGTATGTGTTATGTATTATATAAGTGACAAAACAAATTTCAATTAAGGCCATTTTTGGGGGGCTATTTATTGTGTGAGACAGAGACCAGCTGCAATTATGTTGAATTTTTTTTGGGTAAACCGTCAGGTATAAAGATTGAAAATTTATACCATTTTTAGATGGACATTGCGCAGGACAGTTTGATAAGTTCACTTGCATTTGGTTTGAAGTGACAAAAACGAGTGTCAATTGATACCGCTTTTGGGGAGCTATTGTGCAGGACATGGAACAATTATGCTGAATATTTTTTAGGTAAATCATCAGGTATAAAGGTTAAAAAATGGAAAATAATTCGGTGGATAGTTTGGGAAGTTCATTTGCATTTGGTCTGCTGAAAATGACAAAAAAAAGTATAAATTAATATCGTTTTGGGAGAGGGCTATTGTACGGAACAGGGACCAGCTTATTCTATTTTTGTTTTATGTTATATTTCATTTTTTTTTTTTTTTTTTATAATTTATGCATCATTAGTCCATAAAACCGTACAACTATTTATGTTCCTTTGTTGCTATTGTATTTTTTTTTTATTGGCCACCCAAGTGTATATTCAAAAGTTTTTTTTTTTTATGTTCAAAAAGATTTTTCATTGCATTGTATTCTCTTGAAGTTTGCTCCACCGATTCCATAACATTTGTTCACCAGTCAATTGCTCAACATGACACTTGCTCACCGACGATTGCCCACTGACAATTGCTCACAAGAGAGTTGCCCACCTCCACAGTCGCTCACAGAAAATTGCCCACCAGAAAGTTTCTCAAAACGATATTTGCGATAATCGATAATCCGGGAAATAAATAAGACAATTTGTTGTTAAAACTTGATATGTCTATGTGCTCGTAGTCGAATTATATGAGAAACCCGTTCCAGATATTAATCAATATGGTCAACGTATCTACCTCTCTGGTAGTCACGCACTTTTTTGTAAAAAAACGTACATTTGCTTAGTGGTGGTCGAAAAAGTACGCCGTCTCGACTCCGTGTCAAGCATTTTATTTTTACAATGCTCCAACGAATTTGTAAAATGGGGTATTATGTGGACCCACTAGCAATCTGAAAGAATTGTGCCATCCTTCACAAATTTTGTTCGTTCTTGAGCCAACGAATGATCAGAACTCCAGTCTGCATTTGATTAAATGGAAAAAATGCTAGTCCATACATCATACCAATGAATTTTTTTACTTCATCTCTTTGTTTATAAATTTCAGTCAACCCTAGTTGCTGTATGTGTCGCCAAGTACTTTGGCAAAGATGGTAAAAGCGGTTGCTTTTACCACCTTTGCCATCTTTGCATTTAAGTTGGTTCACCAAGAAATAAAGGCTGATTTTTTACTGTTACGGTCTTTAAATTCTAAGACCCTTTCTAAATCTTTTCGGAAAATTTGAAGTCAAAATAATAACAAAAAATTTATGAGGGTTTTTATACAGCCTTTTGTGAGAATTTCCCCCTAATTAAGGCCTTAGCAACGCTATTAACTTTGTGTTTTCTAGATTAATACAAGCTTTTTAGGGTGTTTTAAGGGTGGATTCTCCCCATTAAAACACAGGTTGTACCTCATGTATGTATTTTCTGACAAAATGTCAGCACGGGAAAACGCAGAATGGCAACGAAGCGTTCAACCAAATAATTTGGAAAAATTGTCAACATTGCGAAGAGTACATTGGAAATAGGGGTTAATTCATCAGTACTTAAGTTCAGCAAAGGTCATGATGGTATAATAGCACTTTTAGCTGAATTTGGTTTGTCAGGGCTTGCAACATCAAGCAATTTGGCAAAAAATAATGAAAGCTTCCGAAACTTAGCGCCCAAATATCAGATGATCATGTTAAAAACCGAAGAAAAAGACTTAGGACGCTAAAGAGAGGATACTTGGACAAGCAGGAGGAACAAAACGAGCCATCATATGTTCCTGGAGGCTTTTAAGTAATAATCAAAAATATTAAATTATCAACAGTAAAAACTTTAATTGTTTAAATTACGTTTCCTGCATTTTGCCTTGTTTCCCGAAAACTACTTTTTCCCAAATTTTCAAAATTTGAAACCTGATATCTTTTGATTGAAATCAGCTTTTGATCTGAAGTTTTCACAGATTATTCTTCATGGTTTCCAAAATCGGATAAGAAATAAGATTTTTTTGTTCAGAACTTTAGTTATAGCAATTTCATATTACTTAAGTTTCAGTTTGGACGCTATTGTTCTCAATTTTATATCTTTTTGATAAAATTTTTTAATCAAAAATTATTTCTCTCATCCGAATTATATTATCTTAAATAACACCAATTTTTAAGCATATTTGATGAGTTCTTCAATAGGTAATTTGCCACAAAAAGTCATGATTTTTCGACCTTTTTATGTAAAAATCTGGGCAAGTTAGGGTTGACACAGAATTTAAAAGAATGAACAGTTATGCATTGATTAACTCTCATTTCGACAGGAAGCTAATTAATTTATTTGAGCTGATCAGTGCCGATATGAAGTCTATTATTTAAGTGAAGACGGAAACGGATATGCTTATTTTGAGCAGTTTTTAATCGGATTTTTATTAATTCGTTTAAAATTAAATACCAGGCATAGTAAAAAAGAGGTTGGATCAATGCGTTGCATAGAGTACTTCTCAGATAAGATGTTGAAATGATTTTTTTCTATGTAAAAATTTTTGCATGGTATTAATTTTATTTAAAACATGCCGCGCCATCAATTGGCCATTTAAAGTTTGGTCTAATATGCAAACCAAGTACTTGACAGATGCATGTTAAATAATGGATATATCTCTATAGTTGATAAAAAGAGCGCTCGCAGTTATAGCTTCAGTTTGGCTAGAAAAAAGAATTCATTTAGTCTTATCTTCACCAAAATGAATACTAAGTTTATTGTCCACAAACAATTCAATGAGACTTGAAAATAAATTTAATATGTTTAACATCCTTTTATTGGAAAATAGGCAAGAGTCATTTACATAGAGAAGTGATTTGCGGATTATTGATTGGGTCATGTTATTTATATAAAGAAGAAACAAGAGGGTATTAAGGATAGAAACCTGTTGCATCACATTTAACACGTTTTTTGTCAGATAGTATTTTGTATATTTTTACTTTAAACTTTCTGTCAGAGAGATAAGACTTGAACCAAGTAATCACATTTTGAGAAAACCTCATGTACTTTAATTTTTTCGATAATATTGAATGATCGATTGTATCAAATGCCTTTTGAAGGTCAATTAAAATCATGCCAGTATGCTGGCTTTTGTGAAAGCCCATAAAAATTTTTTTGGGAAGATAGGACAGGCATGAGTCGGTCGAAAACTTTTCCTGAATTCAGATTGAAACTTATAACATTTTCTCTGCCCATAAAATCCCTAGCTTGCGCTTTAATAAACTTTTCAAAAATTTTTGAAATCCATGGTAAAAGTGAAATTGGTCTGTAGTATTTTGGTTCGCTTTTACTACCTTTTTTATGTAATGGAATTATTTTTGCTATTTTGCATTCATTAGAAAGCTATTAATATTAATAGAAAGATTTGCAATTTGTGTTAGAAGTGCTTTGATAGAGGCACATCTATCTTTCAAAAAGATGCAAGAAATGTTATTAAAACCTGGAGATTTATTGTTCTCTAGGCTCTATATAATAGACTCGTTTTCTCATTAAAATACTTGAAACTAAACTCATTGATAATGTCAAGTGTAGAATAATAATCTGAAATTTTATTAGAAAATCTATGCGGTTCTCTTGTTGGTAAACTCTTTAGTAAGTTAAAATTTTCCTTTAACTGTTTGTTAAAAAAACAATAATCTTGAGGAGGTGAACTCTTAGCTTTAGTACACACAATATCTTTTAAAGGTTTAAAGAGTTCTTAGGCCGACCTATATTTTCCCTTAGTTTATTTATAAGGTAAGTGTATTTTTTCTTTTTGTTAGTACCAAGAACATAATTTTTGGTTTTTTTAGATAACAACTTGTGCACATCAGACTTTTAAATTGCTTACAGAGTTTGTCCCTAAGTCTAATTTTGTCTGCTATTTCTCCATCAAAACATACATGCAAATTACTTTTAATTTTAGTGGTTCAAAAAGGTGCTAAGTTATCTATGAAACCTTCAAATTTTATTGAAAAACCAGAGTATGCTAAATTGATATTAGTAAACCATAAATAATTAAGAAAGTTAACCATTGATAATGTTTTGCAAACTTCTAAATGTTTTAAACTTAGTAGTTCCTGATATTTTTCTTAAACCTTACGTGTAGAGTAGATAATTTGATGATCGAAGAGAGCTATATCTAAAGTTCCACTTCAAGTAACTTTGTCAAATGCACTAGATAAAGTATCATCAATCAGAGAACTTGTGTTGCTAGTAATTTCGTTGGACTTTTAAGTAACTGATTAAGACTAAAAAACCATCCTTAACTCTATCAGCCTGCACAACTTGTGGACAAACTGAAAACAGACCCAACCCCATTAAAACAAACATCGAAAACCAATACCAAAGAGACATAAAGCAGTCTGTAGGTCTTTGAGTTAAACTACCTAATTCATCAAAAGCCGAATCTAAAAATGAAGAATTTGCAACAACTGATTCACTAGGCGATTCATTTCCCTCTCCATAGCTGACATCACATGCCGATACTACTGACAAAGCCCCATTGAAAAAGACTTTAACAGCTTTCTTTCGGGATAATTTCTTACAAGACCCATCAGCCACACCGACGGGAAATGACCCCAACGGAGAAGGCATTATTACAAATAACAAAATAAACCATTTTAGCTTCATAGAAACATTAAAACCAAGAGATATTGCTGACTCCTAAGATATAATAAGATAAATAACGAAAAAAGCAAGCTCAAAACGCTATGCTTTGTCTTTTTTATCTTGAATCTACACTGCCGGTATCCGAAAAGTTTTGATTTGGTAACTAACACAAGATATTTTCTATTGTCTCGATTGAATTATTCTCTATTTTTCAAATATTATTAATGAAGAAATGGGGAGGTGACACAAAATATGAAAAAATAGGCACAATTTTCGCCTCAAATATCGGAACGAATTTTCTGTGGAGTCAGCAAAAAAAACTCCCTTACTATAGAGAATCTTTCGCATTACTGCCAAATAAGCTCCAGATGCAAAGCTCGCTACAGTCGTTTTTTCGCTTTTGCGATAAATATCTGTTTTGTCAAGATAATCAAAGTAAAATAAGCGACTTCCAATATTTCTATTGCTTCCTCTTAGTAGGCGACGTCACATCATGCCCTGAAATAATCATCTTAGGCATTCTGGTCACGATGATCGTCACATTAGCAATTTAACAACCTCTTCCGGTCATATATGACCGGCATATCATTGATATTTGCCTGTCATTCTAAAAATTTGCCGGAAATATCATTTGAGATATAAACCAGATAATGGAATAGACAGATTAGATAATCTGAGAGATCTAACGAAATTTGATGGGGGAAAAGCGACTACAGGAGAGGATAAAAAAGTAAAATAAGACAAAATATTGGAAGTTCTATCTTAATGATAAATTAGATCAAATATTTAGTTAGTTATAACACTGTACATATATTTAATTATAATAGCTCAAGCTTTTATATTTTAAAATTTAATTTGATTTATATCAACAATACAGCATAATATAAAAAGGAGTAGTGTTCTTCTGTTGTGCATTTTGTTTGCTTGGTATATCTAGTTCTGCATGTTCAGACCAATTTTATGAGCCCATTATTTGCATCTTTTACCCTAAAAAATACCGGGAAAGTACAGTTATTTTCAAAGACTTTGTTGGGTACACCTAAATTTAGCTGTAAAGATTATTCAAGAAAATCAATATAATATAAGCAAGTTTCACATAATTTGAAGCGAGTGATGACCACTCACCTAAACTGATTTGAGGAAGTGCCATTGAGTTAATTTTGATCACAATTTTTGAGAAGAAGGCTAAAATATTATTAGCAAAATGTTGATGGGTAAAGAAAAATAACTTCAAAATGTAGCTTACATTAAAGAATAGAGGTGACAGTAAAAGACAAGGTATAGTTAAACAGTTTTCAAAAATTCGATATGTTTCATTTTATTTTTATAAATTACCAAAAATTGGAGGAAACAAATACAAGCAAGTTTAGAAAAACAAATCATATATCGTCCAATTAATCTCTAGATGATTGCATCAATTCTTTCTTGTAAAACAATATCCTATTTATAAATCAAAACTTATTTTACGAAGTGGACATAGTGCAGTGACATTTGTTTTTATATAGGTTTCCCATATTTTCCGTTGCTGTTGTCAAGTATAGCCTTTAGGGTTAGGGTTTTAGGGTACTGTTATAGTTACCCTACACCCAGTGACATAGGTTTAGGGTAAGAAAAGACTCAGAAATAGCCTTCATATAGGTAATAATTTTAAATTATTGTTCACTTGCAAATAAATTTTTTATCCTATCAAGCTAATTAATCAATGTGAAGGCACTCTATCCACGTCCAATATTTTAACCTTTTTTAAACTAATATATATTATAATAAAAACAAGATAGGACCTCGCAAAGCGAAAGTTTGAAAAGGAACGAATGGTCTTCTAAATCCCCCACATTTATTTCAAATTGCTTTTATTGTTATACACTAAAGCTTCTTTTTCATTAGCAACTTTTTTAAAGCTCACTTTTCACAACTTACATCTGACTTTTTTTATCAGTGAGGTCTGCAGCATAAATAAAACTTAATGTTTTTATGTACAAAATCATCAAAAAAATAATATAGGACAAATTAAATCTTAAAAATTTAATAATATTTTTTTTAAACTTTTTTTATTATATTTTAATTGTTCTTGTGCATACAACAACATGAGTAAAACATTATTTTTAGCAGGCTTTTTATAATACTTTGTGTGGCTAAATTGAAAACATTCCAATGTCTGTTTATAAATAGAACAAGCTTTAGTCAGTGAAAAATAGTGTATCTTGAGAATGAAAGTATTTAATTTGTTTAGTCAGATACAAAAAACAATCATAAAAACTTTCTTGTTTATCCCGCTATTTTTTACATACGTAAAACGAGTAAAAAACTTTCCTGTTGATCACGCTATCTTTAATAACACGTAATAATCTTGTTTTGTTTATAACGCATATTTTTATTTCAATCATCAATCATAGTAATGCAAGTAAAAGAAATTCTTTCGAAGTATTGTCATTGATATTTTTCTTTCAACATTAATTTATTACTTACTTTATGTAAAAATATTTACCGGTCAAACATTTTCCTTTGATCTTTTTTGTTTACTATAAAAAATTTGTTTAGAAAAATCTGCATTTCCAGTTTATGTCGGTCAACAAAGTATTTTTGTCGGTTATTGACCGATGACCGGCAGCTATTTCAGCTTGACTGACAGAGTTTCACTAGTTATTATTATTATTCATGAATATTTTTACAGGATTATACCTTAAGAGCCAAAATATAATAACTGCTATAAATAAAGGTCCAGATGTCCAAATAAAATTTTAAATATTTATTTTAATAATAAATTAGTAAAATTAAAGTTTAAAATAAAATAAAAATTATATGAAGCGTGAAAGACAGAATTGCCAAGAAAATGATAATTTAAATCAAAACCCGAACTATTGAATAGAGAATAATCCTCAAAAATGATGGAACGATAAAATTTAAAATCAAGAGAAACAAAATTTATACAAAATATAAAATGGCCACTGTGGCGCAATGGGACACAATAATAAACTAATTAGAGAACAAAAATATTAAAAATGGCACTGACATACTTATTTAGGAGTAATAAAAAAAATTTTTTTTTAAATGCTAACAAATTCCTATTCTTTATATTGTGATCTAATTTCATAAGGCAAACTTTTAAATAATATTGTGCCCATAAATATAAATGATCTTTTAGCTACTTCAAGTTTTAAAGCGGTAAATAAGTTTTCAAAGCACTTCCAATCATCACATATGGACTTTCCCACTAACATACATGCTCTGATTTTCATAATGTCGTAAATATTCGTTAATTCGATAGTAGCAATTTTCAACCGACATTTTATAGTCGAAGTTGAGTGAAACGCTCGAGTTACAGTTGTTGTGTTGCAGTAAGATTGAGGTTAACGACAGAGCAATAAGTTAGAACTGGTGTAATAAATGATTGGTAAATAGATTTGGCAGTGAATAGTGCAATAGAATTTCGAAGGCTGTATAGATGTCGTAATCTGCATGATGCTTTTCGGTAGGTTTCATTGAAGTGGGTTTTGAGGGACAGATTTGGATCAAGTTTCACTCCAAGATATTTGTAGATACAAGTTTTGTTAATACATTTACCATTGATTGAGACTTCAAGCTTTCCTTTAAAAGACTTGCTTACAAGAGTTGTCATGGACTGTGTTCATGTAAAGAACAAAAGCCCATATTTTGATTATTTTTCTAATAGTTGACAGTCAGCATAAGGTTGGTGACGTAATATTAGGTGCGTATTCACCTTTTTCTTTTATGACCAAAGTTTAATATATTGGTATTGTTATCGCAAATAGTACTGCCCACAGTGATATTAGACTGTACTAGCTAAGCTGGATTGTACTGTTAATTGGTTTTTCGTGTGGTAATTTGTAATAATTCGTTATGCTGTTTTTCTTCGCCTCCATTTTGAAAGTATGTTTTTACTTTTTCCAACTGCACTATTTATAAAATTGATTTTCGATTCTACTCATACAATTATCATGGAATGGAGTGGAAATTTCCTCATCATAAAAAGAAAAATTGATGCCTGAGAATAATTAAATGAGGTGGGTAGACATTAATATTACCTTAATATTTCATATAATTATAAAAAGGAAACCACAAGTGATCTTGATGCACGTATCCATTTATTGAAATCTAAAATGAATATATTGATTTTTTCTGATGAATTCAAAGTAAAAAATAGATAAAGCGTTAAAATATATTGAAACTGTTAATATTTTTAAATAAAATTTTTTACTATGATGTTGGTAGGGGGTCTAGCTCAAATGGTAGAGCGCTCGCTTAGCATGCGAGAGGTACGGGGATCGATGCCCCGGTCCTCCATTTTACAATTTTATCAAAACACTCAAAAACCCTCTTTTAAAATGCTTACAATGACAATTTCAAAATGTATGGGTGTTTAAAAGACATTTTATATCGAAAAAATATTTTCCAAGAATCCTTTCTTGTATTTTTTACGAATGCTTTAAAAACATATTTCTAACCGCTATTTATCAAAAAAGCTCTTTTTCCAAAAATGGGTTAGTAGTTTCAAATTTTAAAGAAAAAATATGGAAAACTAATTGGAGCGAAAATTTGGAATGCGACATTTGAGGTGACTTTTCCATAAAAGAAAAAATTCCATATATAAAAATGTTTTATATATAGCAGAGGGTAGTTTCGATCT
>JAUZNK010029762.1:7956-35831 GCA_035046665.1 Euphysa ruthae
CTCAGCAGAAGTAGACAGGGTGTAGACGATACTCAGCAGAAGTAGATAGGGTGTAAACGATACTCAGCAGAAGTAGACAGGGTGTAGACGATACTCAGCAGAAGTAGATAGGGTGTAAACGATACTCAGCAGAAGTAGATAAAGTGTAAACGATACTCAGCAGAAGTAGACAGGGTGTAAACGATACTCAGCAGAAGTAGATAGGGTGTAAAAGATACTCAGCAGAAGTAGATAGGGTGTAAACGATACTCAGCAGAAGTAGACAGGGTGTAAACGATACTCAGCAGAAGTAGACAGGGTGTAAACGATACTCAGCAGAAGTAGATAGGGTTTAAACGATACTCAGCAGAAGTAGACAGGGTGTAAACGATACTCAGCAGAAATTTTTTTACTAAATACTTCTTCTCGGTCAGTTTAATTTTCTTTTTGTTTTGAATTTAGATGCCTTCAGATATCTTTTTTGACTTGCACACTTTCACGTACTTTTCACACTTAAAACCTCTTTCTGATAGTTGTTTTTCAATTTCAAGCACCAAGTTTTCTATCTCAGCATTAAATCCATCATCTTCACCCCATAAATCTTCCTCAATATCATCGAGAATAGTTTCTAAGTCTTCACACCTGCAGAGAAATCTTCCCGACAGGACATCTTGTTTATGAAAAGTGTCTATCCACGCTCGGGCCGTACAGCTTGTTTAACTTGCGATACTCAAACTGCCGAGAACAATAGAAAAAACAAAAAAAACGACCGATTTTCCAGACTTTTTATTTCTTATGGTTATGCAATAAGGCATATCGACGTCATGCAAAAATTGATAAAACAATATAACTTCTTCCACCAATCGATAGGTTTACGACCTGCTAAGGTAAATAGAGATATTGAATCCAATATTTGGATAAAAATGTATTTGAAGAATAGGTATTCTTTAAACAAGAAAAAAAAGCTAAAATTGGAGATTTTTACGAGTGAGTATAAAGCGAAAAAACTCAATAAAAGATGCTTACCCAAGTGGTCTGAAGAAATTTTAATAATACCTCACTTGTATGAACAAGGCGTTAGAATGTATACAATTAAAGATCAACTAAGTGAAATGATTGAGGGTGCATTATATAAAAATGAAATCCAACAAGAGCTAGAATCCTTTAAGTATAGAATAAGGATAATAAATAAAATCAATGATATAAAAGAAAATGTGTCGTATTTCGTGAGTTTGAGTGGCTACTCCGATAAATTTAATACTTACATTTCAGAGAGAGAACTAGAACACCAGTATATATATATATATATATAGAGAGAGAGAGAGAGAGAGAGAGAGACAGAGAGAGAGAGAGAGAGAGAGAGAGAGAGAGAGAGAGAGAGAGAGAGAGAGCAGTTGGAAAATAACTTTTCGATAATGGATCAACGATCAACGAATTAAAAAGCGCGTAAGAGGGTTTTCGCAAAACTTTTGATATTTTTTCTAGTAGGTATTAAATAAACAAACTTGTAATGTTTCCTCAACCTCACCTAAGTGCAATATCTCAAGATAATTATTTAATAGAACAAGCTCTGCCATTTTTAAAACCCATATTGCAAAAAAAAAAAAAAAAATTAAAAAAGAAGAATAAAGAAGAAGATGATAAAAGATTGAGCCTTGTAAATCTATTAGAATATGTACAAAAGCATGTAAAGCAGAAGTGTTTTTTTTTTACTTTTACTTTAAAAGGTACTAATTTTAATTGAAAGACGAAATTTTATCCTGATAAAATCTTGCAAATAAAAGTAGCTAACAATCAATTATCATCAAAAATGTCTAAAATATTTCGGTTATCATTTTGTATATTATTGATTGCCTCGATATTGACTTTTGGACATGCTTTTTCGCAACCATCTCCTCTAAAATCTCCTCAAACAGCAACACGATGCATTCCATTCTTTTTGCAAGAACAGTTTGTTGAACAGCGTTTTTTAGATGTTAGTTTACCCTTACAACGACTAAACTTAAACAAATCAGTTAGTGCAACAGCCTCCACAGTAAATACTGGGAAATATTGATAGTTACGAAGTATCCAAGCCCTATCTGAAGGATCAAAATGCCCTTCTTCAATAAATTTCCAATCCATTGCCTGAAGGTACGCACGAAATGAATGTTGGTAGGTTGAAACTTTTGAAGGCGGCAATGACTATTTTGATTCTCTTGTTTGTTGCAGCCATATCCATATAAATATAGTATACAGCACAGTAGCAAGTGAATGTTCATTCGTTCAAAAACTGTGCAAATAAAAGGTAAAAAGATAAAAACTTACATGTCAATGAGACACTATGCACCACTATGCGATTGTGCAGGATTACTTTTTTTTTTAGCTTTAGATTTTTAAAATTTACTTTATTTCTTCTGTGGATTGGTTAGATAGTATTCCGAGTTCCTCTTCGCCAGTATATGTAAACATAGATACAAATATACATGAGCTATGAAAATTACAAGACAACAGGAAAAAAAAATAAATACAAAATCATTAAGATAAAAACAAATTGTGGCAAGGATAAGCACAAAAATTGTCTGTCACAACAATATTTCAGATTAATATCATATTGGATTTTGTTTTAATCAAAATCCAATATATGATAATGGAAATATTTTGATTTATTTATTTACCCCAGGTAGAAAAAAATATCATAAAAATCAGAAAAACTGAAGCTTATTTCTGCTCCTCCTAAACCTCCAAAAAGCTTCAAAACTTGGTTGTTCTGTAAAATTGTTTTTATTAATAAAACACTAAAACCCGTTACAGAAAACTAACATATATAAACTTTTATAAATAAGCCTAAGATTGATAAATAGTTTTGAAGGTACTAAACGATCGACTTCTCTGGTAATCCGGGTCTAAACCGCCACTGTGAAGACGCCATTACGGATTTTTTTTTTTTTTTTTTTTATAATTTTTCTGCTAAATTGCAATTATTAATATCATTTAGACCAAAAAATTTCAGAAAAATGTCTCACTTTTAGAAAAAAAGCTAGTTTATGAGGGATCCCCCTGAAGTAACTCATTCAAGATGTAAATGAAAAACAAATTATAAATAATTTACTTGGAGGATTCATCCGCTTCATTACAACCAGCAGCGTGTTCTTCTCCATTTTAAAGACCATTTATTGTAAAAATAATTGGACATGTAAAACTGCTAGCATATGACTATGCATCTGAATATTACCATTTCAAAAACGTTGCCAAATAATGATAGATTGGACGATAATTGCCCATCTTCTCAGTTGAATTATTTTTTATGTAGTGCTATTGTTATTACCACTTTTAACACACCAGGAAATACACCATCAAAAAAAAGATGTTAAACAGTCTAGTAAGATTTTCAGTATAAGATTTTCATTTGTATGTACTAGTTTTAAGTAAATGAGGGTTTATACTATAAATATCATCAACTTTAGATGTATCAAAATTAGATTTCAAAGTAGTTCTCTTGGCTCAACTTCCTTCAAAAATATACACTGATTTGGATTTTTCAAATAACTTTGGTATTTTGTGGGAGGATTCTCTATTTGATCAACGAGATTTACCACATTGGCAAAGTATTTATTGAACATGTGAGAAATATATGCTGATCTACTGACTAACCTGATCAAAGTACCATTAAATGCAAGGTAACTGTAGTTATTTTTATTTAAAAGTAATTCATTTATTTATTTCCATGTTTTTCGCATATTTGAACCATTAAGCTGAAAATAGTTAGAGTGGTGTGATTTTTATGAGTTGCAATATTGTTTTTTTTTTTACCAATTCACCATAATATCAATATTGATTGACAATGCCTGATATTATTTATTGTATGAATAAACTTGTGCTTGCCTGAATGCATATAGTGAGCAAAGTTTTCCCATCTATTTTATTTCACTTAAGCTAAGTTTCTTATGTGGGCCATTTTTGTTGATAACCTTTTAAGTGTTTTTATTAAAATATTCAAAAGTTTAATTAAAGTCATTACAAACAAGATTATAGTTGCTTAGTCTGATTTCAATCAAATCCTTACGATATTAGAATTCATTAAAGATTCTGAATTTCAGAAAAACATGTATTTTTTTTTCTCTTAAAAATAGCTAGATTTAGCATGTCATTTGATATCTTATCAAGAAATTATCAAAACTGATGTTTGCTGTCCATTTGCTATGCGGATGGGTTCTAAAATAGTGGGTTGTAAAAGTTTTCTAACGTGAAGTCAAGAAATGGAAGTGCACCTTTGACCAGTGCCATAATTTAATGATATAGTTAAAATCACCAACCATGAATAACGATTTATTTTCGTTTTTTGTTTGTATTAAAGAATTTTTTAGTTTCTGCTAGAAATAATTAAGTTTACAACACATAATAGCTTATAATATATTATAAAATTAAATTATTTTTGAAGTGATTCTATAGCAATATGTCGGAAGAAACCTCATTGTATTTGTTTTTGAAACAAAGTTAGCAACGGAATCTCATATGTTTACAAAAACTAAGATATAAAAAAACGCTACGAGTAAGATATGATCTAGCTCTGGCCGGTAATGTTTTGGATCTTTAATTTTTCTGAAATAAACTTCAGAAATTTTAATAATATGGGTTTGCAAATAAAATAAAAAGCTATTTTCTTAAATGGTTAGATTTTGTGCGGATAAATACTGGCACAGGTGTATTTTAGCATTAAATTCAAAACCATTTGTATAAATATTACGTCAAAATTTGTATCTTGCATTTTGCTGTCAAAAATTGTTAACAATATGTTAGACATTAGACAGACGGTAGATATTATATTAAATATGTTGATAAAATTTCTTAATATAAATCTAATCAGACAAATCTTTCTCACTATATCGCAAGGTGAGGAGAGGGAGAGAATAAATCCATTTGGTTAATTTTTTTCCATATATTTTATTCAATCTAGCTAGTTGCTAGTATAGTAATGTCACTTTGATGTATTAAGAACCTCAAAAAAAAAGTTTGTACCCATGAAAAGTATTTAAAAATCTTAGATGTTTAGATATTTTTCATTAATACAAAATTTTTTGAGGTTCTCTCTGAGTGCTAGGTTATGTATTGAACTCAGTACTCTCAGAACAAAATTTTTTCTTGTAGAATATGGAACCACAAAAGTGCTCTAGCAACACTATGATGGTATTGTACCTTATCTAATATGAAAATATATTTTCTTTAAATGGATAGTATAAACTATCAAATTTATTATTCGTTCTTACTTCTAAATTAGACTTTTATATGGTGAGGTATTGAGAGCAACTGGTTTAAAACATAATATCTCAATTTGTATCTAATTTTAGACATAAATTCGCAATAAAATACTTTAATTCCAACAAAAATCTATTCGTATTTTAAACTTTAGATATCTGATGCTTCAAAATCATTAATGGAGCTAAAAATTCCCTTGTTTTCAACTATGGTAAAAATAGCAAACTTTCTTTTCGTGTTTGATTCTGTCAACAAAAATTTTCTATTTTGTATTTCTTTACTGAAACTAGTATAACTATTTAAGAAATTGTGGTAGTGGGAAACTTTATGTTCCATCCCATAAAATGCAAAAGCATGGTAAGTATTTTATCATTTATCAATGCATCTATGATTAGAAGAAATCTTTTGTTTCTTTTGTAAATGAATTTGAATATTTTAAATTCAACTTCGTCCTTTCTCTATTTAAAATGGTATCAATCAACAAAGGTTGTCATTAAAGTCTCTCTTTAATCTTTGTTGTTAGTTTCTCTTTTTCCTTTCTTCTCCTTTTATTTCGTCTGGTTAATTTTAATACTTTTGGCATG
The DNA here is from genome assembly GCA_035046665.1 of Euphysa ruthae. NCBI lineage: Eukaryota > Metazoa > Cnidaria > Hydrozoa > Anthoathecata > Corymorphidae > Euphysa > Euphysa ruthae. The sequence goes on from JAUZNK010029762.1 coordinate 13,755, forward strand.
AACTTTATAGGATTTTGTCAAGAACTATAAATTGGTGTCAGTCCTTTGACCAGATTTCCTGTATGAATGGCTCCATCCAATTCAACTGTCTTCTAAAGAAATAAATTTTTAACAAAAATTTATAAAATAATTGTATAGTTATAACAATAATATAGGATTGTTTTTTGAAAATAAATAAACTGATTGATTCTATATGGAAACCCTATATAAAGGAGTTCTCCAAGGATCAATTTTAGGAAGTCTTTTTTTCTTAATTTATATATGATCTCCATTCCTCAATCAAACGTGCCAATCATATTTCACTGATGACACTAACCCTTAATCTTTTGATGAAGTGTTTTTACAAAAAGATATCCTTTCTAAAGTCAACCTTCTCACAGTAGTATTATAGGAAATGAGTCCTTTTACAATGAAGCTACATCTCCCAGCTCTTACTATGAGGCATCTGATACTTGATCTAACTAACTTTGCTGTGTATTTTGTCTTTTTCTATTGTTGGGTCTTCCTGGTATCTTCTTATTTGGGACACTTTTCTCAGCAGTTACAAGTTAACTGGACTAATACCAAAACCTGTTTTTATCTTCTCCTGTAGCACTTCCACTGGTCTTTGCCATCGATCTTTGGTTTTTCTTTTAGAGAAAACTTTCTCCACATTGATATTCCAAGGCTGTTGCTGTGCGGGTTTGGCTTTGCAGTGCTCTTCATATTTTTCTTGATGTTTCATTTTGTAAATATGCCTTTCTAGTTGTATGTAATGAGTTTAGATGGTCAGGAATAGTTCGACTTGATGTCTTTCCTTCTACAGTTGCCAAACTACTTTCGGATAGCACAAGAAGATTTGGATTGTGCCTGAATGTCAACTGTTTGGGTGAGAAACCATATACATTCTTCATTGCATTATTCGCAGAAAGGCTCAAAGCTAACGCCAGTTTCCTAGAACAACCTATCTCTGCCATTATTTTCGTTATCATTTGACTAAGTAGTGCGTTGTGTCATTCTGTAATCCTATTGCTCCACAGGCTTTCCACTACATTTTAAATCAGTTCGATTTTGAGAAGACGAGCCAATATCAGGAAATTTTTATTTTTCACACCTGCATCTTTTACCAGATCGACTAAATTTCACTTCTTGGATGTCCAAATTGCGTGTGTAACTTCTTTTGCCATATGCGTCTATTTTTATTTATCAGCATCTTCCACACTAATCACTAATCAAGGATATAATTTCTATTTATTTTTAAGTTCTTTTTGGATTCAAATCAATCATAGTGATCTGATCTTGTGAACTTAAGATCTATCTTTTCTCCAGTGATTGTCTTTTAATAAGTTGACTTAAGATGACTTCCTACTATTATGATAAATAAATAAATAAAAATTAAGAAAAGAAGGAAAAAGTTGCATTCCTAGAGTAATCTCTGGCAAAGAATCTTGAACAGTTTGAAAAATTGTTGGAATAGCAACACAGTTAAGATACATCACTCACTCTACTCAACTGATATCGCTGAACAAGTCAAGGATGAGTCTTGGAGATTTGTTTGAAGAAGAGTGTGAGTTTCATAAGAGATGCATCATAACATTTCTCAAACTGCTTTCATGTAAGACATCACAGTTATACCACTAACCAATATTATGGGTAACCTTTTAGGATACAGTGATCCATAAATCTTAAGCAAGTAACTTGAATATCAGTTATGTTTATTTTTATTTTTTATGAGTGATTTTGTATTCTTTAATTTAGTTGTTTAGTTTTTTATATACTAGTTGTCTATGCCCCTAGGAGGACTTCAACATCCTACAATCTTGGCCATATTATATATATGTATATGACACTTTTATCAAATTTTAGCACAAATTCACATTTGGTCCATGCTTTAAAAGTGATTTTCTTGACCGAAATCGCAAAAATGTTAACAAACACAAATGATTATGGAATAGTCACTTCATCCCTTGGATCTAGCAGAAAAAAAAAATTAATTTTTAAGCTATAAGTCTATAAGTCTATTAACCAAAAGATAAACCTAGAGTTGAAAATACCAACGGCGATGTATCCATATGTTTAACTACTTGTGGTATTTTTATTCAATTAATAAGGTGCCCTAATTGCATATAAGTGTCAATATTTTTACCATGTTTGTAGATATTTCATTTCAACCATACACGCTAAATATTTGAAATATACTTCTAATGAGCTATTAATTAATATTAATTGCTATTACCACATCTCTTTTTGTCAAAATATAACTTCAGTTGTGTTTTAAGACCAAATGCACAGAATATAAAAATTAGACCTCAGGAATTCCCAAATAATTTTGCTTTTTCAAAAATATTTTGATTTAGTATTGTACTAATTTAAATATATTTGTACTCCTAAAAAATGTTATGTAGTCTAAAAAGGTATTATTTCTGGAAATTCTGGCTCTTAACTCTTAATTCAAGCTCTTAACCAAATATGATTATCTTATAAGGTTTAGTGTGATAATTTAGATCAGATTGTGTGTAAATTAAAAATACTGATTGTTGAAAGTGCTTTTTTTTCGGTTGCTGTAATTTTTATTTTATCTTTAATAAAATATTATTGTGAAAAAATATCAAATATGTTTTTATTGGTGTTATGGATTATTTTGGTAAAGGTAAACTTATAACATAATTTTAGTCATCTGGCATGTGGCATATGCTGGAAATAGGTTTACGTTCTTTTATATTTTGTTCTATCTACATCAACGATTTGATTATTTTATAAGTCAGGCGTCTTCAACCAAAAACGTTTTATATTGTAACATTAAGTATGTGAAGGGAATTATTTATTTTTATTTAAATTTTATTTTTATTTAGATGAAAAATGTTATTTAAAAAGTTAAATGGTGCTATTCAAGAAGAACAATACAGAGAAAATGAATAAGAAAAAGTTGCTACAGCAAAAGCTTCTTCTTGTAAGTTTATTATATCATTACATAAATGTATTTTGGCAAATAAAATACTCATGGCAGACTTTTTTTATGATTTTTGCAAACCTTTCTCTCCCTCTAACATGACTGATGAAATCAATAAATATCTTTAAAGTGTGGTTTGATCTTACTACTGAGTCAGATCAAACCACACTGATTAATTATCTAGGAAAACTGTACATAATGTTTATACAACATCTCATATCAGATTTTCTATATAGAGATCTTTAAAGATCAGTTTTACATGAATTTTTTTTTGTGTTTTCAGGCAGAGAATAAACCAGATTCCTTATTTGATCTATCTGAATGTGGAATTTCAAAGGTAATTGTTTTATCAATATATTTTTAAACTTGATAATTCACCCGTAATAAAAAAAAAAAAGTTGATTTTTCAGGTTTAAAGTGTAAAATTATTATATCAAAGAATGAGCCATTATCTCTCATTGTTTGGTTAAATTCTATTCCCATTAGATACTTTTTTCTAGTGAGTAAAAATGCGAAATTTATGTTCTCTTATGTTTCTTGGAAACCAGGTGCCTTGTTCGATTAAAATATTTTTCAGCCTTTGCTGGGTTATAGAATTTTGTTGGAAATGCTAAAATAATTTCAAGTTTAGAGAAATATACAGTGTTGTCAGTACAGTGTTGTTCTGTGAGTCCAGTTGTTTCCCATAAAGTTATAATGTACTTCAGTGTAAACTGATAAATCATTATAGCAGAGCAGGTTAGAGGAAAAATTGCAAAACGTAACAAATTTTCAGCGGGTGATATCTTACTTTGTATGTTAAACAATTTATGATTTTTAGGTACCAAGTGGTGTTTTTGCAAAGTGCAAAGTTATGCAAAAAAAGGTAAGTTTATCCTTAATATTCTTTGGATTGTATAATATTTTAATTGTGCTAATTTATAGCCTGTCTATAAAGTAAAAAAGATTTTGCAGACTGGGAATTTTGCTTTTAATGGTGCATGAAATTGAATACTGCTTGAATTATTGACTGAATTATTTGGAGAGAACCCCATAAGTTTATGTTTGTGATTATAGAGTAAATCTTTATTTTTTTGTATAAATCTGTTTTTAGCCACATCAAACGATCCTTTTTGAATTTATATATCTAAAGTCAAAACTTTTATAATATGTGTGATATGATATATATATATGTGATATTCCTGCTAGAAAATAAAATATTATTTATTATTAATATTATTAATATTATTATTAATATTAATATTAAAATAAATATTATTTATTTTCTATTAGAAATGAAATGTTTAATAGCTAAAAAATTGTGGTGTGGTTTCATGGGATTTTTTAAATTAGGAAAACAGGAATATTTTTCAAATGCATTTCGTTTTTCATTTGAATGTTTTCATTTTTTGTTACTTTATTTTTGTTATTTTCATACCATATGGTTATTTACATAAAATTTTGGACAGTTGGTCATGTTTGACATTATCAATTAAGACTAATTAGTTTATAAATAATTGAATTTATCTAATTAAATTATTTAATTGAATATTTTAAGTTATTTACAGGAGTTTTATTTTATAAAAAAAAAAATATTTAGCATAAAACCTATGCAATGGCATTGTGATGAGAATGTTTATTGGTCGAATCACACGTAGCTGCTCTATTTCCAATTAAATTCAAAACTCCTATTTGAATCTAGTAAAAGAATAATAATTGAAAAAATAAAAGTAATATGTAAGGCTATTGATTTATTAAGGTATTTTAATGTAATATAAAATATAAAAATATCAAAAATTTTAAGCAGAAGCTATTTAGTTCATTAAAACTTTTGTCAGTGCATATGGTCTTATAATATAGGTAAACCGATATATAAAAGATTTTAGTTGATTGTTTAAACTCGGTTTATACAGAGCAAAGAACGTCGTCTCTTCTGATTTTTTTAAATTGTACTGACATGTGTAACATGTAAAAGTTTCACCGAAATTTTCTAGCAAGCTTTTCACTCATTCAGATTTACTGATATTTCCCTTAAATTAGAAAAATAAAAGTTTTAGACTTAACTCTCAGAATTTTAGACTTGACTCGCAGAATTTTAGACTTGACCCACAGAATTTTAGACTTGACTCACAGAATTTTAGATTTAACCCACAGAATTTTAGACTTGACTCATAGAATTTTAGACTTGACTCACATAATTTTAGACTTGACTCACATACTTTTAGACTTGACTCACAGAATTTTAGTCTTAACTCACAGAATTTTTTGCAAGAAATTGCCTTTCAATTTTTTTGAGTTTTTATGAATGACATTTCTAAAAGCAAAAAAATTTTTCTTGAAGAACGTTTATTATGAGAAATTAAGAAATGTGATTTTATTGTCAAAATAATTTTTGCGGGTCCCAGACTTCCGGACTCACTAAGTACTTGTTTACTATAAGATCATATAAGCTCTGAATGTATCACATCAAAAAGTCTTTTCATAGCTTAAAAAAGAAAATTGTTTATATATTTTTCTTTTCAATGAAAACTTGTTGATAATTTTGAAAACTATCACCATAATCATCATATTTGTTAAAATACTTTATTTATGGTTTTGTCTTCCAACCTGATAAGTCTTAACTCTAATTTTGTTCTTACGTCTTTTTTAGTCTTTTGCTAAGTCTTGCTCCTGGAATAATCAAATATTCAAGTCTACATTTTCTTACCCAATTATACTCCCTAATCCAAGTGACCCAACATACTAAACCTCTTGACCTGAATAATATCTTTCATGCTATGAATGCCATTCTCGTGTTATTCATTTCTAATCTCTAAAGGAAATGCTACGCTGTCTAAAATCTTACTTTAGCAACGCTTACATACAAACTGAATTGCAGGTCTTAACTTTCTGGCAATGCCATTGCATTTTCTATATCCCCAATGCTTAAGTCTGGTAAAAAATTGACTAAATCTCAATTTTATTGCAATTTCTGCAAGTCACTTTCAATCAAAATTTTTGCATTCATTCTCAATTCTTTTTCTTTTACTGATTTATTCCACTTTAAACTTTTCAGCTAATTGCGAAAACAAAAAAGAGAGCGTAGCAGGCTTTGCAGCTGGAGCTTGTTTGGTAGTAACATGAAAAATTCTCTATATTAAGGAAGTTTATTTTTTTTGCTGATTCCACAGGAAATTTATTCCAATTTTTTGGTTGAAATTCATTCCTAAATTCGTGCCTATTTTTTTCATATTTTGTCTCGCCTTTTTTTATTAATAATGTTTGAGAACAATTCAGTCGAGACAATAGATGCGATATATTTCTTGTTAGTTACCAAATCAAAACCAAGTCAAAATTAATTTTGATACTGTTCACAGAGAATTTTATTTAAACTTAAAAAAAAAAAGTATCATAAAAATACTTTTCGAATGATCTCAAACATCTGCTGTTTCAATATTTAATTTTGTATCTTTACGCAAGGTGGGTGTTTTATGAATAGTAAGTTAAATTTAAATTCATTTTAAATTAAAATATATTTATTTTATGTTTTTATTTCACTATATGTATACGATATAACATAAAATTATAATTTTTTTGTATAAACTATTCCAATAGATCAAAACCAAATCAAAAGTAATTTCAATACTGTCGACTGAGAATTTATTTCTATTTAGCTGCAGCTTCATTGTATATTAATCATTGGTAGTGTAAGGAAGTTTGTATTTTGTTGAATTCTGTTGCAGTTTTCTTCTATAATAAATTACCATACCATTTTTAACTTTAGCTTGCCAACAGTTTTGTCATGTTTTTGCAAACCTTTATATATTGATTATTCCATAGACTCTTCTATGAAAACTAAATCATCTGCATGAAATATTTTTCATGGATACCCTGTTTTGAACTCCATTGACAATGCCTCTAAAAACCAAAATAAGCATCAGATGACTAAGTATTGAACCCTGTTATACACTAGAATTACTCTAAATACTTCATTAGTGAATCATTAACTCTAACTTAACTTCTAACATGGGTGTAAATAGACTGTTTAGCCTAAATTACCACTCATTTACATCTAATTTCCTAACAATCTACCACAGTTTTCCTTGAAGCATTTTGACATTTTTTTTAGGCTGTGATCCTCTCGCACAATAATTTAAATGATACCAAAAATGGAGGAGAATTACAGTTATTATCAGAAATACTGGTAAGGTTTTCGTCTTTTCTTTTTTTTCACGGACCACAGGTAGTTATGTAGCTTGGGAAAATTTAGGTTTGATATAAATCGGTTTGATGTTATTATATTCTTATGTGTGTGCCTAGCAATATGATAATTAATTCTGATAGGTTTAATGACTATTTTACTATAAAAGATATAAATAGTTATAAATATTGTATACTTTATACTTTTAATAAATTCCTTCTGAATTAATTTTGCTTCGTTAAGCAGACTTCAAGAAGACTTTCTACTTTTTGAGCAAACATTGAAAGTAAAATGTAAAGCTATGTAAAATAAAAAAGCTGCATACTTTTGTATTAAACTGTTTTCACATAAATTTTTTACTTTTTGGACTTAGCGGTTAGAGCAGCGTGACATGATCTCAGTTTTTTTTTTTTTTTTTTTTTTTTAACAAACGCATTATTCAGAAAATAAATGCACCTCATGTAAATAAAAAAAAAAAAAAAAATCATTAAAAAAAATGTATGCATAGCGTGTATGTTAATAAATTGACCTCTGTGTGATTACTGAAATTATAGAATAATTAACCAAAAACTTGGGCTCTAAAACGTATGCATTTATTTTGCACAAATTTTTGGTGAGAATTGTTGATATTTTGGTGATAGGTCATAACAGTTAAATTGTGATTTTTTAATTGAATTTCTTAAAATATCAATTAATATATAATAACTTATGTCTTTTACTAATTTTATTTATTGTTTTTGAAAACATATGTGAGCATGTGAACATTTTTGTTTATTCAAATTTCATTGCTTCTTTTTTTAAATTTATGTAAGCTCTAATGCCAAAAACTGCAGATTTGCTCTTATTTTTTATTTATTAAAAAAAGAAAAAATAAATGTGATTAAAATTTTTCCGCATTCGTGCAGTGTTCAAAAAGGAAATTAAGTTTGAAATTTTTCTTGCTTTTCGTGTTTGATTGTATATTTTATTTAGATCTTGGACTTGTCTTTTAATGTGATGACAAGTGTAAGTAGATCAATCAATGCACTAACATGTCTAGAGGTAAGTTGTTACTACCTACAGACCTTGTTCCTAGTTTAAGAGGTAGTTCATTCGGGATTTTAATATTCTTCAATTTTATTTTACTTTGGTTAATGTGCAAGTGGCGATTTACAATTACCATCTTTAACTGTGGAATTATATTCCAATATGCAAGAATTTACTATTGTATTTGATAAATAATTTGAAGATCTATTAGAAGGAAACGCAAGCATTGGTTATGATTCCAAATAAACTAATAGTTCTTTTGAAGTGTCAAAAATGTATAATTTAGGTTGCTTAATTTACTTAGTTTTATTATCTTAGACAATAGTAATATTTTTAACCATAGAAGCAAAAAGTTTGAGAATTACAAAAGCACTCTCATTAAAGTTGCTGTTTCAATTAAATTTTGGATTACAGCGATTTTATTTCAAGAATAAACTGGGAAAAGAGGTTTGATAAGTTAAGAGCGTAGGAGTTTATTCAATATTTAAACCACAATTCTGGGTTTAACGTCTTCATTTTTTTTTTACTCCTGATGTATTCTCTCTTGTGAATTCATCTGGATGCATGTCCATCTGTTTGTCTAAAACTCTTTTTTTTTATATATTTATACTCAAGGAGGGCACAAAAACGTAACTTTAACTTAATTTTACTCTAAACAGAAAAAATCACTGAACTGATAAAGTATTGTAACAAAAGCTTTTATTAAAATGAGATCCTGCAATTTTTAAAACACTTGGCCTTTTTTCACTGAAAATTGCGTTTTTGAAATTGTATACAGTTTTATCTGTGTCCCAATTGCAAATTTTTATTAGAAAGAACTCTCTTTGTATCCTGTATTATCCATTATGATTTTCGATCTAATGAAAAGATTGTTCAGCCTTTAAATACGAAATATTCGGGGCTCTCAGGTCAAATCACTTCAATAATTTTGAGCAAAAGATATTATGTGCTCAATGTGTTCTTCATAATGCCTACCATATGGAGAGTCCTTTCTATGCTGTTGTAGCGGGACAACAATAATGCAGAGGTCTAAATATTTTCATTTTTATGAAATATGTCAATAATCTTGACCACCCACACATTGGTTTTTGTAGACAAAAAATCGCGAATCTGGACTAATTAGTCCAAATGAGAAATATGTTTTTGGGACAAAATTTTGTAAGAGTTGATTTTATTTTGTTAAAAATTTATTTTAAATATTTCAATATTCTCAAATTTGGTGTTTTTTTACTAATAAAGAGCAAATCTGTATTGCTTAGTCCAAATAAGAAATACTTTTTTGGGACAAAACTTAGTAAGAGTCCATTTTGCTTTAATAAAAAATATCAAAATATTCCATTAGATTTTTGCATCTATATCTATAAGTTAGAATTTTTTAAATAATTAAACACAAATCTTTAATAAATAGTCCGAATAAGAAACCATTCTTGGAACAAAAGTTTATAAGAGCCTGTTATTTTTCACAGAAATACATTTTCATATCAATATAATAAGGTTTAGGAAAACAATGCTGTTGCTTGTTGGCAGGCCAAATTAAGGATATTAGGATAATGTTTGAAAATTATTGAATAAACTCTTTCAAAAATATTTTGGATCCCCTGCTTATACATTTTACTGTTAAATTAGTTATTAAGGCGTTTTTTTTTTTAACCTTGGAGAACTGTAATTTTGCTCATTAAGCGAAAACGTAATTTTTGACATTAAATTAACAGAAAGTACATAGACAATTTAAACTCTTTAAACAAATTTGCATAATATTTATAAAAAATATACAAGAATATTCTTCTCGCAAACCGTCTATTTTAGAGCTAACTGTTATTTTTTTTTTAACTATCATATTAACTTATTGATGGCTTCCAATATTGATGAGAAACTAACACAAACATTTGTTATTAGTAGCAACATCAAATTTTGAAGCTGGGAAAAAACTTTTGTACCCTCATTCAGGTTTCTTATAAAAGCGAGTCATTTGCATCAAAGAAATAAATAATATAGCAACTAAACATTAAACAAAAACATTAAACTGTAACAATCATTACACCTCGTTGTTCTCATATTGATTACCATTACTCTCATTCCTGCTGCTCAAGTTGGTGCTGTCGTTGTCTGAAACTAATTCATCATCACTTTCACATGAACTGTCGACACAAACCTAACTTGAGAGGAATTTGATTTCCTTCGAATCAATTTACCTCTAAGCTTTATGTTAGGTGACAATTTCTATCCATAGTCATTTGGAGTTTAATACGCCATCGATGCAGTCTTGTATAAGTGAGCAACAAACCAAGCTTGTCTGAACTTTCTGGCAAGGAAGAAATTTTAATTTGGATTGATGGACTTTATTCTCATATATAATCATTGTTTCAAATTCAAAGTGTGACATTTTCGATTTTTATTCAAAATGGTTCCAGTTCCATAACAGGTTCTTGTTGAAGTACTTTTGTTATGTCTTTTTTTCTCCTCTTTTCCCAGATTTCACCCTTGTCGATTGATTGCTAATATCTTCAGTAATAATAAATCCCAAACATAGAATGAAAAGAATCTGCTCCTGAGAGGGTTTCAATATTCACATCAAAATTACTCCAAGCACAGATTTGGGCTGTTCACAAACTTATTAGGTAACATACCCTCCACTTGCGTCACTGTAGATTCAATGCCAATATAAATTCGTCTAACCTTTTCATTGCTTGCTTAATGCCAAAGTCTGTTTAGGAGTGTAACAAAATTTTTACTCCCAGTCATTGACTTGATTAACATTGCTGGAAAGATGCTTCCCTGGGAGAAGCTTTCCCCCTGAACAAGCGTATAATAAATCAGCGGAGGTAGAATTATTATACTTTTATTTTTCCAAAGATAATTTAGTTGAATTACCAATATATAGTGAAAAAATTTTTTGCAGAAGTAGGAAGTTCAACTTCTTCACTTAAGATTACAGCTTTTTTTAATGACGTTGATTGCAAATTTAGAATTTTGTTACATGAAACATTCTCAATTTAGACTTACTGATGATTGACTGCTTACTTTTGCAATATTACTGGCTGAATTGTAAGTCATATTCCCTTCTTTCCAAGCAATGTTCTTCTTTATCGAATACAATTCAATTTTTAATTGCGACTTATCAAAACATTTTTGTAACTTCGCCAATAAAGATATCAGGTAAGGTTTATTATTTTCAATAATCTCTTTGGTGACATGTCTTTGGTGACATTTTGATCGCAGCAGTTTTTTCTTTTTTCTCCAAATTACCTTCAGCTGCATCTTTATTCTTGTTTTCCCTGACTTTAATTAAAATTTTATTTTTTGCATTGATGATATCTCACTTCCATGGCAGGGAAACCCGAACCAGAGCCTAAGATAAAGGTCCCGATTTTTATCATCAAAATCTGGTCATTATAATATTTAGCAGCTTTTCTTATGTTTATTTCCACATCAAATGTCTTGTTTTTTCCCTAATTCATGTCATTTGCCTTTCAGTTTCCTTCTTCCTTTCTCACAAAATATTCATTCAGGCGGCAGGATTTTGCTTTTTGAACTTGAAATCTGATCCGAAAAAATTTTAACATGAAGTCTCTTAAGTGAATAAGCTTCTGACTGATTTTTAGAAGCTCATATTGCGGTGAAATTTTTGTAACAAATGGAATGGTATTCGTAATTAGATTCAAAGAACCTTCCCAAATTTTCTCTGATATTTTGATGTTCCTTGGCGGGTTTTGTTTATGTTTAAGCATACTTGAACTTTCATCCATTTATAAGTATTGTGAGAAAAGTTTGATTTTTCCAGAATTATCCAGATCTCCATGAATATCATGCATATCGCTGGTAGCTCAATAGGTGCTAAGAGAAACAGTAAATATGTTTCTGATTGGGGAGAGCTGAATATTAATTCCATGTTAATTCCATGGGCTTATCTTAACATTATTAAAAAGAGGATTTTCAAGGTATGATGTCTAGAAAGGTTTAGCGTCTATGTGAAAATTTGTAACCCCTACCCGTTTGAAATGTTATATTATGAAAACATGTATGTATTTTTCTTTTGAACTACACACTGTTATCTCATATATTATTTAAAACGATGAGTACTAAATATCCACACAACTATGACAAATTTTAGTTCTTTTTTTAACGAATCAGACCTTCACAGATACGTAGTAATATAAAGCTTCAATATAATACTCTGTTACGGGAAACTTTCGTGGGGAGAAAAAAACTCAAAATAAGGAATGAACTTTGCGTTTTGGAAATATACTTTTACTTTTGCTGAAAAAAACTTTAGCGGATAGGTAAATATGGATATAAATATAAGATATATAATATATATAAGATAGTAAAATATAAACGCAATATTATTGTGTTTATATTTTATTATCTTTTCATCTATCACATATCTAAGTGTAATAAATTTTGCGATTTCGGCCTTCATGTGTGAAATTAAATACATGCGAAATATGTTATAAAGTGGCCATAGACAAAATATATAAAGAAAACATGTTTTTAGTTAAAAGAAAATGATAGACACGCAAAATTATATACATGCGAAATGTTATAAAGTGGCCATAGACAAAAAATATAAAGAAAACATGTTTTTATTTAAAAGAAAATGATGGACACGCAAAATTAAATATATGCTTAATTAAATATATGTGAAAAATAAAACAAAATTTGGGCCATGCAAAATCTAATACATGCAAAATCAATAATATTCAGTACTCGAGAATCTAAGAGTACATGACATTTAATACACTTTAGGTAAAAGCAATAAGAGAAAAATAGTTAAATTTCACTGAATGAACTTTTGCGCTTGAAGTATCTTGTTAAAATTTCATGGGGATAAACTTTCACATTTCACCAAAAAAAAAAAAATGTTTTTCGTGGGTATAAACTTTCGTGGAAGAGCCCAAATCCGCGAAAACCTTGAAAATTATTCCGAAATTCCACTTTTTTTCAAAACTTTAGTTTGTTAGTGAAGCATGAAACAGTATGTCATAGTTTTCCAGCTATTAAAAGTTTTATTGATAATATGATATAATCTTATGGCCTGGTGGCAAGTCTAACCAGTGTTTGTATAATCTGTTGTTACAAGTGTTACGTGCTAAACCAAACTTTCAGAAAAATTTTTTTCTGGCAAAAACATTTTAAAAAAACTAATTTGCGAAAATTTATTTAGTCCAGATTCACGATTTTTTGTCTACAAAAGTTTTGCGAATGCTCAAGATAATTGAAATATTTAATAAAAATAAACGTATATTTAGGCCTATTTTTGTCCTGCTACTGCAGCATAAAAAATGACTTTCCATATTAAGCGTTATGAAGAACACATTGAGCATATCAAACGTGTTACTCAAAATTATTGAAATGATTTGACCCTGAGAGCCTCAACTAAAAAGGTGATCAGATTTTGATATCTTTTCAAGAGGTGTTTTTTTAGCTAAAACAATTTTGGCCTGGGGGCCAAAAACGATTAAAACTTTTTTTCTTACAATAACATTTTGTTTTGAGAAATTCTGAAATATGGTTTTTTTGTTGTGAGAGTAATATCTGGAAATTAAATGCTTGTTTTTTTTTCTTGCAAAAAAAAAAATGTTTTAAAAATAATAAAAAATGCTACATATACATACACTACATAGAAATTTTACAGATAAATTCAAATTTGATCAAAAAATCATGTCTAAATTTTCTGGATTTTTTCAATTATTATTACATTTTAAGAGGGAATTTTGATATTCTTGTTTATGTTGTCAAAAACCATACATTGTTTCCTAACCAAAGTAGTTAACCAAATTAAAGCACTCTAAGCAAGTAACAAGGTGTTATAATGTATGATTTTATATTGCCAAAAACCTAACAAATAAAATTGCTTTAGACTCACTTGTTTATGTCAATTATTTTTAGAAGCTTGATTTATCACATAATAAGATAAAAAAACTTCCTGATTCAATTGGTGGTTTACATTCTCTACAAACCCTTTTATTATCAGGTGACTTGTTTAATTGTACAGTATCATGATGGTCTTACATGTGCCCTTCTATGTGTCTGTTATACCTTTTTCTTTAGAAATCCGCTTGATACAATTTTTATTTTTACTGCATATTTTTTTTATAAAACCTAGGGGTTTTTTTCAGTCTATCAAATAAAAAACTTTATAAATTCTTATAAGCCCAAATAAGCATCAATGTGATAATTTCAGCCCCTAAAGCAGCATTTATGAACTTGTTTGTTTGAACTTATTTGTATTTATTTAAACTCGTACTTAAAATGAGAATTTATTAAAACTCGTTAATCAGATATCTTGATATTTACCAAATTTCTATGTTTCATAGTATATCTCTGACAGAATTAATGTAAATCTTTATCAGGAAGTGCTAAAAATTCTAAATGGTGTGTGTGCGTGCATGTATGGATATTACAGAGTATATATAAAAAAATGTACACATGTATGACCAAATTAGATATTATATTTAGATAACGATCTAACATATTTACCAGCAACTATAAAAGGCTTACAAAATCTTAAAGAGCTGGACATTACTTCAAATAAATGGTTGAAGAACCTACCTGTGAACCTGTGCTATTTAAAACTTTTGAAGGTAAATAGAAATTTTTTTGAAAAATTGTTAAGCATTAAATTAAGTCTGTAAGGACTATATATATATATAAATAACTTTATATGTAAATAACTTGATATGTAAAATTAAAATATTTCTCATAAATGAGACTTTCATTCAAAAGAATTGATTTAACTTTTTAAAGGGCTTGACTGCCATTTGGTATGGATCTAAAAATCTAGTGTTAGAAATTCTGGCAGAGGTTTAGGGTCATAAAACTGATATGTTTTATGTACTAATTTACTATTTGACCAAAAACATTTATTTCGATGAAAGATTATTGTAAGATTATTATTATGTATTAATGGTTTGGTTTAATGATTTTGTGGCAAATTCATGTCTGCCATATGGATATTATGAATCCTCACAGTGGTTGTAAAGATAATACTTTTGACACTTGTGTTTTAAAAATATTTTGATTAAAATCACTTATATTATGTGCTGAATGTTTACCAAAACTGTGTTAGTTAATACCAAAGGGTATTTTTTTAAGGCCTATTACTAGTAAGATTAAAATAAGTACAAAAAACTATTACTCATGAATTAACATAAAACATTTATCTATTCGTACAATTTGGATCCGAATATCATGTTTAATCACCCCCAAGTTTTGGCATTGGAAAAGAGAACGTTATATTGATTTTAATAAAATAATTCTGAATTATCTATAATATAAATTAACAAAAACTACATGTTGGTATTATTTATTTGTGAATAATATATATATTCATAACAAGCAACGGAAAAATAACCAAACAAATAAAAGCTCCTTAATCATTTATCAACTTCTGACCTCAGATGGCAAGTTTCTGATATTTTAAAATGAAGTTAATATGTGCTCTCTGTCACGTTAAACAAACAAATCATAGCCATTGATTTTTGATTTATCTCTATGGTCTAGACGTGTTGTAGTTACAAGCATTCCACATTTTTATATCATAACTTACCTTGTGTAAATAAAGATGTAATTGCTCTCTGAAGTTTGTATATAGTTTTAGTATTCATTTAATTGAACAACTTATTTTATATAAAATAAATAATATAAATTATCTTGTTATTTTTATTTCATAGTTTTTATGTACGCCGTAATAAAAATATGCTTGTGCGATCGCAAGTATTTTCTAGAAGACATATGTCTGATCAATTAAGTTATAAATGTGCAACTATAAGTATTTCCGTGCAGTCTTTTTTTTTCGCAATAAAAAATAATTTTTTTTTTGTTCTAAATTTATCTGAATATCTTGTCTTGTCTTGAATGCAGCAGAGAAATGAAATATTCTTGTATCGTATGTGCTTTGGCAATTTGTCAAGTTTGTTGTAAATCTGCAAGTGAAAATGACATTGGTTATAATGAACAAGAAAAGCTATTTGGGTGGTGCAAGCGGTATTGTCCTGAAACATAAATCCTTGAAAGAAAGATTGATGAAGATGATAATATTGGCAACATCGGAGTAGTTCTTAATTAAAATGGCTGCAACCTCAAAAAAGAAGATACCGATAGATAGATAGATTCTTTATTTGGAAAAAATAAGAAGAAAATGCCAACAACACAGTTGACCAAGTCGAGGCCATCAACATCAAGGACAGTTGCAGCTTCTACAGTTGACAATTGGATAGATACCGTTCGTTATTGCTGAATTTGACACTCGACAGTGGCTAAAATATTTTGCAACGGGAAAACCTGTTGACTCATCTTAGATGCAAGGTTAGACATTGTTTTAGTTATATTATGCAATAATTTTTTCTATAATAAATTCTATTAAAATAAGAGATGAAGTAAAAACACATTGTAAGCATTTGTCTAAATAATCTCTACCTTTGGTAGCCATTAAACCACTTAGTTAGGATTATCTGACATATAATAAAAAGGCAACTTTTACTAAAGAAAAAGCGAGCCATAATAGTCAAAAAGTTTTTAAGAGAATTTTCATCAAATATTTAATTTGAAAAGGAAGACAATCAAATTGTTTGGCTTTGCTATATTTCGTTCATAATTTTGTTTGAAATGTTTAAAAATCGTTTTTTTTTATAATTTAAAGTAGAGCTTTAATGTGTTTTTAACATACAATCAAGAGGTGTGCCATTTATTTTTTAGTTGTGCAAGAGCCATGAAAACGTAATTAGCGAGTTGGATAGTTTTCAGCGAGGATGGATAAGTGGCTCAACAAATTTCCAATCCTCTAACCCGCATGAACATGCGAAATAAAAACCACACAAACTTGCCATGAAGAGACACATGAAAGATATTCGGAAAATATGCATCGAGAGGAGGGAGAAATGACAAGATAAGACATACAAATGGGTATTTCTATGATGACCAAAACTGATATAGAACAAACAAAGAGAAAGTTTGTAATTGCTTATTTCGTGGTAAAGCGAGAATATCTGTTAACCGCCCACAACGATTTCATAACCCTAGAAGAACATCATAATGTGACTTTTGGAAATGCGTAAAGAAACAAATAATGCGGCAACTTCATCAACTTTATCGGAGATGACATGATAGATAGAATGATGCTGAAATTCAATGTGGCAAACTTTTTCAGCTTGTTGTGGTATGGTGCATAAGTTGAATGCTGTTGCTCGGATACTTGATAAATTTGGTTTGTTTGTATATTACACATGTAGAAAATGTAGCAAGTGATGAAATCTATAAAAAAAATCAGCAGCAGAAAATGATCGGATATTTGAAAGAATGGAAGTCTGCAAAATTGTTGCACTTAGCACTTTATTATGTTTTACTAGGGCCACTGAAGAAGCTTTTGTCGATTCCAAAATAAAGGTGAGCTTTTATATATGAAGAATATTCAGCCATGGATGTGATTTATAAGCATTACTGGATAACTGGTTCACAGATGTAGTTGGCCACTTAAGTGTAATTAATACATTTAAACATTTTTATTCTCTTTACTAAAAAAAGCAAAGTTTTTAACCAGACCCTTGATGAAATTAAAGGTAAACAGTCTTTAAATCTTTTTTTTTCTTTTTTTACTAAAATAATTGTCGTTTTTTTATTATTTCATTTTTAAAATTTTTCTCTTTAAAAAGGGTTGACCACTGATAATACTGAAGAAAAAAAAATTTCATTGCAAAAATATTTAAAAATATTTTATTACATAGGAATTGATACTGTTGAGGCTGCAGACGGAATGCTGAAAACTATGCAGAATTTGGAAAAGTTACAGAATTTCCAAACGTTAAACACAATGCAGAAAATCATGAAAACCAATGAAGGAGATAATTACAAAGGAGTTACCTTAACATAAAATAATTTGTGGACTCGAAAGAAAGAAAGATGAAGACTTGAAATAAAGAAACATTTTGCCACACGTTTGATAGACAAAAACAGCAAGTATTTAGAAGCAATTGCAAAGGTGTTGAATTCTGAAGGATGGGAAAGGTATGATATGTAATTTGCTATGAAAATTATATTAATAGAAGTTCAGTTGTTGTGTCAATTTAAATAGAAAGTGATTGAAAAACAGATAAATGCAGAATAAATCATTCAATGACATGAAAATTATTAAATATAATTACAATAAAAGTTTAACAAAATTTTTATCGTGTCTAAAAACAAAAAAAAAAAAAATGATTACATATATTCTTACAGTCCAGGTGTTTAAGAAGTATTTGAATATAGAGATCTCAAATATCACTCACCAATTTATAACTTGCTAACTATAAATTCAATTCAATTTTTTGGTCCTTTTTATAGAATGTTTTTTTTTTTATTTTTTTTTTGGAATATTAACGTCATTAAATTATAACACCTTTTTACAATAAAACATCAAAAATCATCATCGGGAAAGGAAATATATCATACAGTTACATGTAAATTGAATATAAATTATATATGTAAGAAAAGAAGTGTTTTTTTTTAAACACTCTTAGAGTGTTAAAAAACACTTTTTATACAAGATCTTTTGGTTTACAGAAAGACGTTTTAAATATTACATTTTAAGTGACATGCTTTGTGAGAATCAAATGTTTAAAATCAATATATTGCGGAAAATTTTTTATTTCCAATGAGTTAAATTTTTGATGACCAGTAGATTGTATATCAAAATAAAAATGATTATAATGAAATTTTTGAGGTTTTGACAGGACTGGTAGTTCATGAATAATTAATGAATTAGGTTAAAACTTCACGCTTTTTATTCATTCTGGCAGTAACGTTTTTATTAAAAAAAAACCAAGTATTTTTTTTGCAAAGTTATTCACAGGTTGTATTTATAAGATTAAAATCACAATTATTTTGTTATGTACTTATTAGCTATATATTTATCTATTTAGTTACTGACTTTTAAATAAAGATATTTGATTTCATATTGAAATATGACAAAACAATGAACCACTTTTATTTTGGGTTCAGTAGAAATAGGCAGCGCATTTTTTTTGCTTTTTGTCATCTTGCCCCAGCGGTAGATAGCTCGGCATGGGCAAATTTATTTGCCTGCTTATCTGCCTGCGCCAGCACAATCGCACTGGTCTCTTTGAGAGGACTGGTGAAAACTAAGTATTATATTTAATAATTATAAAATATAATATTCAGGTATGTTGAAGACGGCAACATGGACAATGGGTTTGCTGAACACGACATTCAAGAAATCTACTTGTGATTTGAAGTTCCTGTTAAAGAAGCTGGTGCTAATACATCTGAGTTTGAAATTGTTAAAGAATGGCACAAAATCACGATACCATATACCAACAAGTTTTTAACACCCTCAAATGTTGGATAAAAACAAAAATGGACACTAGGACATAACTCTCAGCTGGCCACATGGATCATTTAATGCGCATTAGTTTGGAGGTGCCACAACTTCAATCGTTTGTTGCAGAACCAGCAATACAAAAATGGGCTGATAAGCCTGCTCGTCATCCAAATCAAAAACATCACCAAAGTTACAAAAATCGTCAATCTTTTAAGAAAGTAATTTTTTGTTTGGATAGTGATTCATCATCACCTGATGATAATAATAAAGAGAATATCCAGTTATAGGATGTTATATGTAATTAATCAGATATAATAATTTATTGTAATTAATCACACATAATAATTTATTGTAAATATTAAATTTGGCAGAAAAAATGTTTTGAAAAAGCAGCGATATAAATAATTAATGATAATATGCAAAGTTTATGTTTTTATTATTTAATATTATTTGATTTTGCTTTTTCAACATCTTTATTACTTTGTTGTGTGAACTGAAACACTAAATGGTTTGCTCGCATAGTTAGTGGGTTTCAAACTTTTTTGTTTTTAGCATGCAGGAAACTAACTCTTCAATTATTCAGAGCTCTGTTGTGTTCAAGAATTTCTGATTTTATTTTCTCTTTCTTTAATGTGCCAAATAACGTAAATACTTTGACAAGTAAAGATATAACACATAATGTATGAGCATAAATGGAATGAAATGATTGAAATGAAAATTTAGAGATCAGGAGTTCTATTATATATAAAAATATCTTAATGTTTAAATTCCTGTTCTTTTGTGTTAATAATTAGG
The DNA here is from genome assembly GCA_035046665.1 of Euphysa ruthae. Taxonomy (NCBI): domain Eukaryota; kingdom Metazoa; phylum Cnidaria; class Hydrozoa; order Anthoathecata; family Corymorphidae; genus Euphysa; species Euphysa ruthae. The sequence goes on from JAUZNK010029762.1 coordinate 33,978, forward strand.
TAAATTTATTTTAAGGATGTTTGGCGAAAATGCAAACATGCTGGACATATTGTGCAGTAAAAAAAAATTTGTCCCACAAAATTTTCAACCTGCCAGACTTCATGTCCGACGAGTTGAAAATAGTTATTTCAAGGCCTGTGATAATGTTCCTACATTAACAAAAGATATTTGTTGATGGCGCCTTAAAGATCTGCCAATAATAGAAAAATTTTCATGGAAAATATTTTAGTCTGTCTCCATATGATTTTGTATCTTACACCCCTTTAAATTGTTTCAAAATTTTATGGAATGACTCTTTGTTTACTTTGATAGTTGAACAAACCAATCTTTATTGTGTGCAGAAATTGTTAAAATTTGTGACCACAACAAAAGAAATAGAATAGTTTTAGACATACAAATGTTTATTTCAATAGTTAACTTACCTTCATATCGTATGTGTTGGGCAACAGAAACATGACACTCTCAAATAGCAGATTTGATGTCTTTGAAAAGGTACAATAAATTTAAGGGATTTTTACGTGTTGCAATTAACGAAAAGCGCAACGGTCCAGAAAATATAAGATAATTTATATAAGATTTCTCCAGAATTATACCACGTTCGAGAGAATTTGACAGTTGTGGAACCTGAAATTTCTCATTCCATCGATGAGCAGATTATACCAGAAATGAAAAGATACAGTGGAATACACCAATATAATCAGGTGAAGCATTGCAAGTGGGGTTTTTAGGTATTTTTCCATTTTAGGGTATCAATGAATATAAACAATTTTTTCTTTTATATGGGAGTTTCTACAAGCAAGACAGAGAAATACAATTGGATCGTATGTTGTGAAACACTTGATTTAGAATCTATTAAAACATCAAAATTTATACTCCATTTTGATAATTGGTTCTGTGGTCTTGATTTATGTAGAAACCTAAAAAGCTGTGGAATTCTTGCGGCTGCTAAAATACGAAGTTATGGAATGCAAGGCTGTACATTACTATTATTATTAATTTCTGGCAGGGGATGTCACAGCTATAAATTTTATGATAATTTTGGATAAACTACCACCCAATGGTATAACAACAAATGCGTCCCAATGGTATAACAGCAAATGCGTAAGTTTGTGTTCAATTTAAATGTTAAAAGATGGAATCGTGAGAAAAAGAAGTATATCAAAATATGTTGTCTGAGTTATTTTAGAAGAATACAATCAATCAATGGATGGAATAGATCTATCTGACATTCTTTTTTCTTTATATCATATCAAAATTAAAACAAGAAGATGGTTTCTTAAAATTATTTTACATTTTTCTTATTTTACAATTTCAATATCCAAATTGCCTCTACCATTGTCTTTGTGGGTATATGTATTAGTTGGTAGACCTTCTAAGAGAAAGTCAAAAGCATCAGGATTATCATAAAAACGTATGTCTTCACACCCTTGCCATGTAATTTCATTCCCTTTGATGGCTTTCATCATAGACTTGAGTATCTGGAAAAGAAATTAAACTGTCATGTTTGTAAAGTCGGAAATAGCCATGTTTATTGTAAAAAGTGTAATATTTGCCTATGTTTGAGCAATGCCAGTAACTGTTTTATTAACTGTTTTATTATTATTTTGAAATAGTTCTAAAACCTACGAATCCAATCAAGATGTTTAAATAAGTTCATACAAACTAGTTCACCAGTTGAAAATCATCTACTATTAATATTTCTTTACTCATTGGCTGATTACCTACTTGGTTTAGTTTTTTTCATTCTAGCTCGTTATTGCAACCTAGTTCGATATTTTACCACTTTATTTCCTACTCGATTTAATTTCTTACATGGGTTGCAACATATATAATATAAACGTATAATATACAATA
>JAUZNK010029763.1:0-19023 GCA_035046665.1 Euphysa ruthae
CTTTAATTCTCTTCTTCATATAAAGAGCACAATATCATGAAGACAGCGCAATGTGTGTGTGTGTGTGTGTGTGTGTGTATGTATGTATATATGTATTAATTGTCTTGGGTGAAGTTTTCATGTTAGTCTGTAGTTTGTTGAGGAATAATCTGGTAGACTGTTATTGAGTGACTGTTTTCTAATAGACAGGAAGTTGGGAGAATTGATTGATAGTCCTTTTAAAAATCAGGTGAAATTAATATAAAATGGTTTTCATAGGAAGTCCAGCTGATTGTAAGTGGGAGGAATCAGAATTAAATCAATGAAATTTAGTTGTAAAGTGTAGAAAAGAGTGGGGATGTATTATATAGTTTTTTCATAGTGATTGGAATCAGCTCTAAGTTGCTGTAACCAGGTTAATGTAAGTAAGTCAGTAAGTGAGTAATCAACAAGCAAGCAAGCAAACGTGAAGAAAAAGTGATTTTGGTTAAAAATCTACTACATTAAAAAGTTATATAAAATAGTCATACCTTAGTTACTTAAAGTTCTTTTGTCGTAGTATTATGAAAAGGTCTTAAAATGTCTCCATATTCACCTAAAGGATATTCATTATTAACTAGTTAATTGTCTTAGGTCATCTTTGGCATATAACAAACTGTTTAGTAAAATTATTTGTGTTCTTAAATTGTAATAGGTACCTTTGTAGGTTGGTTGCAATGTAATTATACCAAGTTTTGGTGGGCCCAAATATGGTCATGTTTAGACTGAAAATGACTTGAAATTGTGTGTGTAGTTAGAGGACTATAGAGGCCTTATTTTGACCCACATGAATACCTATAAAAAACTGAGCCAAAATGGCATTTTTTCTCTAAAATCATTATGTTTAAGTCAAAAATCCTCAATAATCAAACATTAGAATCAATCAGGCTAAGAATGACGTTTTAAATTTCTTCACCTTTGAATATTACAACGTATTTACAATGAAATTATATGATTTGAGGCTCATTTTACTTCTTGGTGGATGAGAAGGGTAATAAAATGAATAACTTGTATTATCAGCTTCAAATAATTTAATTGAAATTATTACATCACGTAAACTAAAAAAAAAAAACCCTTTATTTGCAAGCTTCCTTTTAAGAAATCAACTCATATGTTCAAATCACTAGATTGTTTTAAATAATGCAAGCATTTGATGCTGGCCGTACTAGTTTTGGGTTGTGAATAATTTAGTATGTATTTTATAATTTGGTATTTTTGGTGCAGAAGAGTAAACTAAATTTCCATTTAAAATTGCTAAGCTGAAAACTTCAATCCATTGATATTAAGTCACCTTCACTTACTTGTATGTTCATAATAAAATCTAAGAAAATTTAAAAATGAATTATTATTATTATTATATATAAAATAATTATTACTTTTATAACTCAATGCCATATATCTAAATGTAATAAAGTCAAAGGGAAGCTATTTATAAATAATTTCTTTGAAGCATTCATATACAGTTAAATAAATGAATTTAAGCAAGAAGAAATATTGAGGGCATAAAAAATTTTAAAATTATATAAGAAAAAAACCGTAAAGAAAATCATTAAGTGAAAAGAGCACGCTACTTTGTCATCTTTGTTATAATCGTCATGGTCATTATCATCATTGAATCTCATCAAGAAAAAACTATAAAATTTATTATTTGAGTAAATGTGTTTATCTATTCATTTAATTGAACACAGCTACAAAATCTTGATGCTATAAGTAAACATATACTTACTAAAACACAATTGGCACACAACAAAACCAACTTCAACAGCATCACACCAATTATGTCTTTCATCAATCTAACGCCCACAAGACGAACAAATTTTAGACATGAATTAAAAACTCTAAAATAATATAAAAGTAAGTTATTTTCAAGACAGTTTACTGTGATGGTTTTAATATAGATTTATAATCAATTGACCAGAAAATCAAAACAGGCGGATAATAAAAAAATCATGACAGGTGGATAATATGATTATTTGGTTAAAACTTTTGAATCTAAAATACAATTAAATAAAAACTTCAAGCGAAATTAAAGCCACAAAATTTACAAATGTAATATTTAATTTTATTTATTTATATTATGTTAAGAAATTCCAGATATTATTGAAATGAATTTAAATGAATTGTTTTCTTTAATATATAAGCAATTATATAAAAAAAAGAAAAATTTTTAAACTGCTAAATTTTCACAGCTATCACATATTTTTGCATGAGCTTGTTTACAGTCATATAGGCTAAAAATTGAATAGAATGAAAAGTACCTGTAGTACCAACATTATCATGATTATTAGTTTTATTATTATTATTGTAAAAAATTATTCATTTAAATACCTTAGAAGATATTTCACTTTTAACATAACATTGGCAAACATAAAACCGAATATAATCTTCAAAAATCTGTTATTGACTGTCAATAATTTTCCACTTTACCCAGAGAGTACAATACTATTTTATCAGTGCTTCATTTCATCAAAATGTAAATTTTGGGTTGTAGAATTGATAGTGGGGTTTGGAACTAATCTAGTCAAGAACAGAGATCGAAGAGAAACTAAACATAAACCTTTAATCCAAAAAATTTGAGACTTTTAAGTTAATTTAAGCCTTGATTTAATTTTAGAGTGTCCTTAGGGTTTATTACTAAAAATGATCCTTCAATATCAAAATTTTTTAAAAGAACTCAAATTACCAGAAAACACAGTTAATTAGTAGCTCGAGATTATATCAGTATCAGTTAAGATGTACTTATTATATTTTTTGTTAAAGAAATAAACAATGATCAGATCCTCTATTAATCCCTTAAGTGATACCTTGACAATATGTAGGTAGTGCAGTTACTAAATTCCGGCTCAGATTCAACATGTATCAAACATATTTTATTTGACTTAACAAGTTAAAATATTGGGCATCAAAAACTAGCAGGTTTGAAATACTTTCAATATTGATAGAATTTTGAATTTTTGAACTTTGAAAGGTTAAAGAAACATCTGAATGAAAGGACATAAAGTTAATAATCTGTACAGCAGAGTGTTGAAGACAGGATTTTATTTATAAGAAAATTTTCACCCCAACCCTGAGTGAGTACATTAACTAATATGAGATAAAAATAGAGCAAAATAAAGGGAAAGAATAGTTTCACTATCTATATAGTGGCAAATTTACAGAAGCATATTGTTTTATCTCAAGCTTTTCAATAGGTTATGTGATTTCCATGATAGGTGCCCATCAATCAAAACTCCGATATATTTTATGCTGTTTGAAGGATACAACCTTTTTCCACTTATTATAATTTTGGTAGATCCAATAGTTACTAATTTTCTATGTTTACGAAAAACTACAAATTCAGTTTTTGCTAGCATTTAGAGAAATGCAATTGGCTAATATCTTTAACTCTTTAGCTGTGAATGATGAGTGTACTCACGGCGCTATGCCGTTTGGATCTTGTCAATGACGAGTATACTCGCATTTATAATTTAGTGACCAGTCCATCTTCATTAAACAACTGTATATCCTTTAACCCTGTCACAATAAAACAACTCTTTGACAACTATTTCAGCCATAAATGGTTTATTTATGACGTTTAGAGCTCATACAATGTTAGTTTTTTTTGACTTTGTCAAACCGAATAAATAAAAAACAAAATGGCATGTAAATTATTTATTGAAGGTATGGTTAAATTTATCATGGAAACTGATGATGAATTTTCCAATTTGAGTGATATAGATTATGATGAATTTCTTTATGGTACTGACTGATGTATACAATAAAGCAGGTAAAATTCAACCCATTTTAGCCCCATTGGTCCAATGATTCTAGTCACTGATATTTATCAAGAGGGATAGATCGGTTGATGAATCATTGTTGTTGTGGAAAGGCTGTTTTAGTTGGAGAAAATGTATTCCAACGAAGCTTTCTCGATTTGGGCAAAATTTATTTGTTTTATGTGAAGCCGTCACAGGATATGTATATAACTATCATGTTATACACTGGAGCAGACATAAGTGGCATAGATTCAGATAGCACTGAGAATTACCATGCATCGAAAATCATTATTTCACTAATGGAAGGACTTTTTGATAAGGGTCATTGTTTATTATTTATAATCAGTACACGTCCATAGAATTTTGTGACATAGTTAATCAAATGTCATCGGTACTCTACGTCATGATCGTAAAGAAAGTGTAAAGTATGAACATAAGATTGAGCTTGAGCTTGAGCTTGCCCTGACACATTGGAAGGATAAGTGAGATGTGTTTATGATGACAACATGCATACATGACTCAGAAACTGCATTCAATCGTCGTGGCATTCAGTCAAGAATACAAAAATTTAAATAACCTTTAAAACTATTCAAAAAGAATAAGTGGAAAATAAAACTACTAAAATCTTTTGCTGCCTTTTATATAGATCCAAAAAGATAATATGGGAAAGTCGTTTATTTCCAGGTCCAAATCTGAAACAAATAAATTTTATTACAACATAAATTAATGCTAGCAAAACAGCTAAGACGATTTTTGAATAAAAAAATCTGTAAAATGCTTTGAAAAATTATTAAATTATTGTTTGCAATAACATAAAGTATATGTATATGTTATAGTAATCATCCAAGATAAATCACCTTTAACAAGACATTGACAGGTTTGGTGAATATCAAATAGACTTTATGAAACATTTATCGAAGTAGTATTAATAATGGTTGAAGAATTGCTAGGATTAGACCAATTTCAAAACAGTATTAAAGTGTTTACTCATCAAGCAACTAAGCATAGTTTTAGAAGACAAAACTATCAACCAGCACTCCCATTTTTCCGAAAAAAATCGTTTGACAGATACAACTTCCCTTGAGAGAATTCCAGCATCTACTAGAATAAAATCTTGGAGTCTGTTAAAAACTCTAATACTTTAAGTGATTTTTAGTTGAGAAACATGTTAATTGAGAGGGATGTTTAATTTAGAGCGGTTTTTACGAAAGAATTGTACAAAACTTGCTTATCTTCTTGATTTTTCTCAAAAATAATAAATAATTAATTTTATAAATTTTGTATTTATTTAAATACTTTTGCTTATTAATTGTTGAAAATTTTCTTCTAAATATGGCCTTTATTTGAAAGGCGTTTTTGTTTGAGAGAGGTTAATTCAAGTATGTTGTTGTTTATTTTCATTTGCACCTCATCACTGTTATCATTCATTATTACAGTGCTCTAATTAAAGAAAGCATTGCCTGCACAACAACTGCGTTGGCAAGTTGGCAGCTTCATTGGCCTGCGCCATTTTTTTCATGTAGAATTTTTTTATTTGAACATGTTCGTTTTTGTGTTAAGCAAGGTAATTCCACAGACTTTTTTTTTTTGGTATTTTATCGTATATTTAGATTTCAAGTATATTTCCAAACTTTTCTCTTTTGGCATAAAGTTTTGGTTTTTGGCTTAAAGAGGGATTGCATTATTACCAGAACCCCAAACCGGCTTCCCACCAGTCTTTTATGTTTGCCCGAATGTTCCTTAGGGCCAGCACAAACAAGATATCAACACTCAGTTTTATTATCAAAAATTAAAAAATTAAAAAGTTGGTTTAGATATGTTATGTTTTGTGCATTTATAATGCTCTTTCATATACCAATAAATTGCCCAAAATAAAATTTTTATTGTTTATGTGATAATTGGAATTCAAGGATATTAAAATTATTAAATATATTTAAAGTGTTGTAAAGTTTAACATCAGTATATAAAGGTTTGCAAAAGCATGGCAAACTTGTTGACAAGCCAAAGTTAAAAATTTTATTGATGATAGAAGAAAACTGCAACAGAGTTCAACAAACAACAAGTTTTCTTATACTACCAGTTATTAATATACAATAAAAAAAAAAAAAAAAAAATAGAATAAAATCCCAAAATAATTTGCTTGTGATATGAAAGTACTTTATTTGATTATTCAAAGTCTCCTCTGGTGAAGAATTTTATTTAACAAACTTTCTATATTGTTATTATTATTGAGATTAGAAAGATGGCCGCTCGTAAGATCGGTAAATAAACAAAAAAGTCTTTCTTTATTTCCAATTTTTTCCCCAAAATTTTTTGTGAGTTTGAAGACATTATTTTGGGCGTCCACAGCAGTTCAAAGCTATCAAAAAACCTCTGGATGCAGGGCTGCAAGTTAAGAATTAGGATCAAATTTTGTCAGAAAAATATTTATCAAATCAATATATAAAGGTTTGCGAAAGCATGACAAGTTTTTTGGCAAGCCAAAGCTAAAAATGTTATATGGTAATTGATGATAGAAGAAAACTGTAACAGAATTCATCAAACAGCAAATTTTCCTATGCTACCATTTAATAATATACAATAAAGCTGTAGCTAAATAGAAATAAATTTTCTTTCGACAGTATTGAAATTACTTTTGATTTGGTTTTGATCTATTGGAAGAGTGTGAAATGTGTTTATGGTATATCGCATACATAGTGAAATAAAAATATTGTTTAAATTGAATTTAAATTCATTTAAAAATTTTAAATGAATTTAAGTTTAACTTACAATATGCAACGCCCGCCTTTGTAAAGAAGTAAAATTAAATATTTAAAAAATTTGGTGTTTACATTCGAATGGAATGTTAATGAAGTAAAATAAACATACTTTTATCCTATCACTACATTGCGGCAGGCAAAAAAAAATATGCATCTCAATAAGATTATAAAAACTTATTGATAATTTTTAGCTTATTTTTTAACCCTTCCCATTTTTTTGGTCACCTTACGCAGGATCTACAGCCTGAATGAGCGTGATCGCGCTGGTCTCTTTGAGAGGACTGCTATTGGTGAAAGTCTTTGTTCCTTGCTTGTATTTGGTTGGACTAGGTAGTTTTAATTGACTTGCAAATGACTATATTTGGCTAGCTCCCTATTTACATTCTATTTAAGGTTTCTTCTCAATCCAGGTCTTTCTTGGCCGTCTTTTAATAGAATATCAAATTGTATAAATTTTAAATTTATTCAAAACGCTTGAAGTCGGAGTGGGAAATACTATTGTTTATTAACTAACACTATTACCACGGCAACACTTTAAATAACTTTATGAACTAAAAAATAATATCACCAGTAAGAGCATCTGTTGCTATTTAATTTTTTTTACTCTCTTAATATGAAATGACAATGATAAATGTAAAATATTTAGTTAATATGATAGGAATAAGCTAATTTAATTTTTGTTTGTATCTTAGGATGATTGCATAGACTTAGTTGGGCAGTTGGCACAAAGTACTTTTAATTCACTAGTTACTCAGCCATCTAGTCAATGTTTCATAGTTACTGGGGAGTCTGGGTCAGGCAAAACTCAAATGGTGAATTATCTGTTTCAAAACTTTCTTTCCCGGTTGAAAGGCAATTTCAAACTTCTTGAAAAGATTTCAAAGGTATTACCAATTTTAATTTTCGACCAAAAACTAGTTTAATTTAATTACAGTTAGCTTTTTTTTTTGTTTACCGTTTTATTTATTTTTATTTCTTTTAAACCAACGCAGTGAAGTTGCTATGAATTAAATGTCATGCTAGATTTCAATATCCAGTCATTACTTTTTTCTTTTTTTTGTTGCATTAAAGAAGGACTAATGAGTCCTTACTTAACTTCATGTTTATAACAAACAAGGCAGCAAAAATTAAAAAAAAAAAAACTATTTAACAAATTAACAGTGCTTACCGTTAAAAATTAAAGTGGACGATTAAACCAATGAACTCCAAACTCTTTAAACGAGGATGTTTGGCAACTGTGCAAAATTTTATTAGGTTTGAGAATCTCAGATAATAATTTACTTAATTCGATCCCTGTCGCCAATTGCAAACATTTCTGTCTTTTAAGAGGAAAAAATAACGTAGTTTGAGATTAAAAATAACCAGTGCCTTATAAATTCTTTTGTTCTTGTGCTCTTATGCGTGTTTGTAATCGCTTGTCACATGAGTGGTTTATTATGATAAAAGTATTATTTGCACAAAAAAGAAAAAGTAGGCAGTTTTAAGCTGTTTTAAACACCAGAGGGGCCCTAAAAGTGATAGCAAATGCAACTAATTCTTTAGGTGCCTGCCATTGCCCAAATTAATTTTTTAGATTAGCCCCTAATTCTATATGATGGAATAACTTGCTAAGAAGATAATTTGACAATGGAAAATTGGGTAAGGCTGATTGTTGCAACAGTGCAGAAATTCAGGCCATATATCTAAAAAGCTAATTCACAGCTGTAATTAGCAATGCTGAATCTCACTTTTCAAAACTACGATTTTGCCAAATAATGCCAACTTGGTAAAAAAAAACAACAATGCTGATTCATTTTCAATATCTGTACATACCTTCCATCATTATCCTGAAATTTTTACCTTTTTATTTTTGACTGCCTGTTTACAAAAAACATAGATTTACAACCAAACCTTATTGACAAGCCCGCAAGAGCAAAGTTATTTATGGACCAGGTCTTTTTTTAAGCATAGAGCAAAGAGATTTATAGCAGAGAACTGAAATTATCAATTTACAAGGCATATACTTCTTTAACTTTGTCCAACTGTTTTATTGAACAGGGTGAGTTTAACACATGGATAGTAACTAAAAAGATTGAGTTATTCATCTGCCTGTAATCATATCTACTTTTAACTCAAGTATCTTGGAAACTACTGGTGAGACATCATTTTTTCCTGATAAGCTTGATGCAAGATTCCCATGCCCCAAACCCTTCTCCCACCAAAGCACCAAAACCCAAAGGTGACAAAAGCAGTCGACAAATGCTCAAATAAATTCAAAAATATTTTTATTTTTGAGACGAAAAAATATATTCTTTTAAAATATGTAAAGATTTTTATTGAGAAGGAAAATGTAGGGCAACGTCACTTAGGATTTTGTCAAACAAGTCTTGATTAGAGTTTTTATTTTGCTGTTGTCAAATCCATTTGCATAAATATCTTTCAATCATTATTTGTTGGGTTCCATGCTGTCTCTTTTATTTTGAGTATGTGTCCTATTGTTTGAATCGATAAAATTTAAAATTGTGGTTTACAGTTAAATGCTGAAACCTCTCTACTCTAATACCACCATATGCGGCCCACATATCTGACATTATCATGGAACAAGAGCATATTGAAGATTGAATAATTGGTAGCAATCAGGTACAGCATACATAAACAGACCTTTGTTTTTTTGCATATACCACCAAATACCCATTGTTGCGTCTGGAAAAAAGACTTGTCTATTTCAACAGTCATATCTGCCCCTTCAATCATAACAGGATTTACTAAAAAATATACTACCATGTTTATGTTGATACCGAGTCCGTCTTGGCAGAAATTAATGCTTGACAATTCTCAGCTCTATATGAACTATAAATGAAAATAATAGCTTTTCTAAAACGTAAGTTTGAATTTTTGAACCAGGTGTCTTTTGCGAAGTCCAATTTTTACCGACAGTCAACAAGAATGGCAACGCCAACGATCCTCTCTGTCTCTCAAATTAAATTTTGTTGGGTTCAAATACTGTACTATGTAAAATACCTCTTTGTTGCAGGAATGTCACGCTTTTATCCTTGTACCCAACATATTTAGGTTGAAAAAATTAATTTTGCAGTTGACAATCTGATCACGCATTAAAATGTGTGTGTGTGCGTGTGTGCGCGCATGTGTGTGTGTGCGTGCGCGTATGTGTGTTTGCATGTGTGTGTGTGCATTTGTGTGTGTGCGTGTGTATGTGTGTGCGCATGCAGGTGTGTGTGCGCATGCGTGTGTGCATGTGTGTGTGTACATGCATGTGTGTATGTGTGTGTGTGCACGTGTGTGGGTGTGTGTGTATGTGTGTATGTATATGTGTATGTGTGCACGTGTGTGGGTGTGTGAGTGCATGCGTGTGCATGTGTGTGCGTGCATGTGTGTATGTATTTGTGCATACGTGTGTACATGTATTTGTGCATGCATGTGTATAATTTCCCCCGGTCAAGCAATACTTAGAAGCCTGATGATAATTGTAAAAAAAATATGCATACTCCACTATGAAAGAAATAAAAGCAAGAACAAGCAAGGAAAAATAACAATAGCATCAATTTCAATAGATAAAATATTAAAGAAAAAAATGTTAACATCAAGCAAATCAAGTTATCATCATTGTGATGAGTCTGAAAAGATCAGCTTTGTCAATTATTGCTGATATTCTTGCTAATTGTGCTAATTCTATTAACATTAATTTGTTCCACAATGGCATTGAACAATGGTTGCACTATGACTATACCTAAAGGAATCTGTTTCTTTTCCTTCACTAATGTAAACATGAGGTGCACTACATTGAGGAAATGATCAGAAGATGCTTAATGATGAAGATGGAAAATATATAAAGAGATGTGGTATTTGTAAACAAGTTGCCAGAAAGGCTTGTTAATAAAGTTATGGAAATATATTTACCCGTTATTTATCTATTTTTAAAAAAAATGTATAGTCATAAAAAAAGAAGAAGTGCGGGTTTGAACATACGCTATTTAAAAACAAAAACAGAGAGATATGCAATATCAACTTCCATTACATATAACTTCATGCAAATATTAAGATTTAATAAGAATTCAGAAGAAAACAAAATAAAGTTTTTCAGCCTATTTTTGTCTCATTTACCCTAAATCAGATTAGCAATTTTCTTTTTTGAAAAACAAACTAATAATGATTTTTGCCTTGTTTGACTTGTAACTTTTTATTTCTAATCCTTGACTTCTAACTTCAAACTAAAAATTGAGTTAATAAGCAAATTCAGTGAAAATCTGATTTTTTTTTTTTGTCTTATTTGCTCATAAATCAGGCTAACAATTTTTTTTTTCAAAAATCATTTCATTTTTCTTGTTAACCCTTGAATTCATGCAAAAAAGCGAAAAATTTTTAGTAGATTTTTGAGAAAGCTGGTAGGATCCATTTATTTCTTATCGTTTACATCTAGCTTCATTAAAAAAAAAAAAAAAAAAAAAAAAATTAAAGTTTTAGTTATTTTATGAATTAAAAATTGTTTATTTTTATTTAATTTGATCCTGGGGATAGAGCTAGTTGTTGCACAAGTACTACTTTCTTGTTATGACTAACTCCATTTCAACCTTGTGACATTTTTTGAATTTTTGTTGTATTAAATGTGGTGAGAACTTTAAATAGGCACTCCTTTGTGGTTATAAAAGCAGTAGCAATACAGAAAGCGACTGAGAAGCTTTGTTTCGAGAACGCAAATATTGTTGATTAAATATCTTCTAGTTTAAACAATTAATTAGGCTTAAAAATTTTGTTTTTTTTTATTCGGTCTTTTTAAAAAGAGTTTTTTTTTGGCTTTCAGTTTTAACTTCTGTCCCAATTTGGTGACTGCAGATGAAAAGGCCTAGATTAACTCCAGAAAATAAGCTTGTTCTTTGTTTTCCTGTATGTGGGACATTACAAATCTTTAATTCATCAATAAATTCTTTATTGAGAAAAAATTCGCTCAAATTTTTTTTACTTGGTCATAGACAGTCATAGATTTCAAACTAATTTAATAACGGGTCGTATGGTATTGAAGCATTCTAAATTTTTAGCGGAAACTATTTTGTTTTTTTTGTTTAATTATGCAAATTTTGTCAATATTGATATACAGAGCTTTTAAATGTATCAGCTAAACCCACTCTATTTACTCTATTTAGGGTAATTTTTAAATTTTAGTCATTTTCTATAGATCGCACCAATATTTGAAGCATTTGGTACAGCAAAAACTGCACTTAATAACAGCGCAACGCTGGTGGGAAAGTATCTTGAGTTATTCTTTTCATCAAACCAAAAACTTGTCACAGGTATGTTGCATATATTATATTCCTTTAATTTTATTCAGAAATCAGTCCTTGACTGTTACTGAAGATTTATTGTGCTATGCTTTATCCTTATTTTCTCATTCAGCTACTTTTTGTGAAGTTTTGTAAATAATAATTATAAAGGTGGTTTTTTTTTTCGCGAAGTCATGATCTGATCACATGTCTTAAAATTTTCTCCCTAGTCAAAATAGGCTTGCAATGTGCAAGGTTTGATTAATTAAACTTACACTAAAACCAATATGCAAGTTTTCTCATTTATAAAAATATCTGATTTTCTTTATAACATACTTTGACTGTGTATGAAAAAATTATTTTCCTGAGTGCTACATTGCAGACTGGTAGAAAGGAGCACAAACACAACACTGCTTTTGTTAAGGCAAAAGGTTCTGACTTTTTTTATAAGTTATTCAAGAAAAGGCTGTAGGACTTCTTTTAAACCTAATATTGTATTATGATGATTACTAGTAAACATATATCACGCTGGGAAACATCACCCAAATGTATCTCTTCTGTTCACCAACATTTGGTTTTTCATTTTGCTTTTTGTGGCAAATTTTCTCATGTGGAATCTTTTCTCTCTAGTTCATCATCTGACATCTTCACACTTTGTTAAAAAAATCTTGATCCTTCCATAAGTTTGTCTGATTTTATTATCCCTGTTTACCTTCCTATCAGTCACAATAACTCTTCTTCACATGCATGGCCTTAGCATCTTTGTGACAATCGGTCTGTAGCTCGCGAAATCTCTCTTGAAAACCCTGATGAATTGTACTTCTGTTTACGTCTTTTTCTTCTTCAGTCGACCAGTTATCTTTTCTTCTTATACCTTTCTTCTTCCACACATTCCTTTAGTGTAATTGAAAATATTGACAAGGCTCATAATTCACACATCTAATATCTTTGTCTTTGTGTACTTCAACGTTCACCATACTGGCTGGCTACTTCTATTTCAGTCATTAACTCAGGCTAGTCGATTCTCCAACTCGTCTTCCCTGATCATGGCAATCAAGAACCCAATCTACTTAATTTATTCCTTTCATCAAATCCTGGCATCTGCAAGATATTTGTCACTAGTCCTTTAGGAATTTCCGACCATTGATTGGCGTTGATATCATCTTCAACATCGCCTTGTCCCATGATCCACCTATCCTTAGGAAGTAATTTCCTATAACTTTGGAGACTGGGACAGCTTTTGTGATCTACTCCATGATATTCTATTCAAACATATCTTTAATCATGATACAGAGGAATGTACTAAGGAAATCACTTCTGAGTTTCATGTTGGCATAGAGGCCTATATCTCCTCTCGAAATTATCAAGTGAAACCAAATTTGAGCTCATGATTTTCTCCAGTTTTTGCAAAGCTGTTCAGCAGTAACTCCACTCACAAAAATTACTGTTTAGTTTTTTAATTAGATCATTAATACGAGATTTCCATGACAAGTGCTGGTCTGATCCTCGTAATTATCGTCCAATCAGTCTTCTTTCATTTATAAGTAAGGTTTTTTTGTTTAATGTTTGTCATGCTTAATAGGTTACATATCAAGTTTAGTTTATTATTGTACAAAAACTCAATCCAACTGTTAGAGTTTGACATAAAGTGAAAGAAATATTTTTAATTGCAATACAATTGGTAGATGTTTAAATATCATAGCCTGGTTATTTATGTAGCTTTAACTTTTAGAAGATAAGTTTGCAAATTTGATTAATTAATTAATTTTCTTTCAGCTTAGATTCCTCCAATTTAATGTAGGATATAAACAAAAAGCAGTTTTTTTTTTGCTATGGTTACTTAATGTTTTATTTAATATTTTCTGTCACTCAATATCTTTTAATGTCTTGCATCTCCTTATTATAGCAGAAAAAATTATTCTTTCATCACCATACTAAATGATATTAGTATAATTTAAAATATAGAACTACGTATTTGTTTTATTTAGGGAAAGTCACTGAATATTTGTTGGACAGTTCAACGTTGGTTTCAAATAAAAAGGTTCGTTATAATTTTGCCATGTGTTCATAATATTACTAAGATACTGACAAAATGTGACCTTTGTTCTTTCAAGTCAGAGAGGTCCTAAGTAAGTAAGTAAGCAAGCAAGCAAGCAAGTAAGTAAATAAGTAAAGTAAGTAAGTAAGTAAATAAGTAAGTAAGTATGCAAGCAAGCAAGCTAACCAGCAAACAGGCATGCAAGTAAGTAAGTAAGTATTTATTCTGCCACAAAATTTATATATAATGCTATAAAAATTACAAGACAAGTAACATACAACAAAAAACAACAACAAGGACGGAAAAACAACATTCAGATAAAAAAAAAATGGTGGCAAGGATAGGAACAAAAATTGTCTGTCACAACAATAGTGCCATTGTAATCCTGTTATACATCCTATAAACCATCTTATTTTATCATTATAACATTTTTGTGATTTCATAGTGTCATGTGGTGTAAAAGTTACAAATTTAGGTCTTAAAAAAAATCTCATCTTCAGTTATTTTCCCTTAATGTAGTTATTTAACAATAAATTCTCTTTAATTTTTATTATTACATCGCTCTTATTTTTTTTACGTCTAAACATTGCATTATATTGTATTAAAGATAAATATGTAAAAGTATAAATCCATTCATATTCATATACAAATTTTGATTTTATACATTTTGTGGTGTTTCAAAATCTTGCTGAAAAAATGCCAACTCATAATCCCTAAATCGTTACCTTATTTGAGTAATAATGGATATTTTTTTAGGGAAGGTATAACTTTCAGATTTTCTTTCTATTGTTTTCTGGGAGAACTGAAGATGAATTATCAAGACATTTGTTGAACTCACCGAGTCAACACAGGTGAACTAATTTAATAATGTATTGGGTTTTATTTTTAATTAAAAATGAAAGATTTGCTTTGTGATAAATGTTGTAATTTAAAAAAGAAAGTAGAAAATAGAACTTCAAGTTTTTTTTTTTTTTATTATTGAGTTTTGAAATCAAATTAGAGGACCACTGAAGATAACTCATTTTTTGAATCAAAATAATGTGTCACGTAACTTGTTTCATAAACATTTGTAGCACTGAAATCATTTTTTTCACAAGCTTAAAACCAGTGGCTGGAAAAACAAAATCGTTTGTGGTTTCTGTCTTTATTTTCGATTTTATAAGAGTCTATTTACACTATTCAAGAAAAGCTTCTAGATGCAATCCATGTTGGAAAAATAACATGCTATGTGTAAATAGTCATATGTTTGTTCAAGCTACTTGATGTTTATGACATTAATCACTTTTTAAGCAATTTTTCATATTTTTTAAATTTGTAAATTATGTTAAATTTTTTTAAGGACAATCAGATAATAATTTAGGGGTTCAATAATAACCTTAGGTTGTTTATTAAGTCAATTTTTTCAATCTAATTATTTGATTTATTTTTCACTTTATTTAATTAGATAACATGTTCAAGTATCAGCTTCTCATAATTTTATTATAACAAAAAATTTTTAAAATTATTATAGCAACCAGTTTTAAAATTTTTAAGGTATCTCCAATATGGTGAAGGTTTCAGTGATAATTTACTTGGATGGAGCCGAAAATATAGCGATTTGATTGAAGCATTTCAAACTATTGAATTCTCACCTGAGGTAAATCTTTTACTCCATTTGCAATCACTAAGTTCACCTGTCTATTTGGTCACACCTAATCCAGTACCTAATCCATCTGTGAATGTCATGGCTTGCTTGATGATAATTTCAGAAGTATAAATATGTGTTAAAATATGTGCTTTGTGTGCTTGATGGTAAATTGATATCATATTAACTTCCAAATTGCTTTATAGGGAATATTCCACACAAAAACATCACAAATGCTTTATTTTAATACTTTTTATATAAACTTTGCAAGGGTTTTTCAGCAAGTTTTATTTCAGCATTATTTTTTTGTTTAGATTAATTAGTCTGTTATGTGTTTTTTTCTTTATTTTTGTTTTCTTTATGAATTTTGTTTTTTCCTTGGAATCCGATTTTTGTTTTTTTTTTAAAGCTAGGTGACTATAGCTGACATTATTTCGCTCATACTGGCACATATTAAAAATTCCAATTCTAAAAATGAGCTCTTAACAATTTTTAAGAAAATTCAAAATTTTTTTCACCTTACGACTATTTTATTTATTTATTTTTTTGCTTTAAAATCAAGTGACCTTAGTAACCATCATATAGCCCATATGTATGATTTACCCAAAATTGTCATTCCTTAGCAACAAGCCCTTAACAACAACTTTCTTTAGATACCTTCAGTCAAATTTTTCATTTTTTTATTTACTAAAATTTTATCTACACGTTTTTCAAATTTGCATGTTGACCTCAAAGCTGGAATGTCTGTTTGAACAAATTTCAGCTATTTTGTTCTGAAAGTTTTAGTTTTGTAGTTCTGAGGCCAATTAACTATTTTTTTCAATAAATCAGTGAATAATAATATTTTTTGATTTTTATATATTGTGGATTTATACATTTTTCCAGTTAGGTAAACATTTCTTTGCTTGATATTCAGGAAATTAATGCTATTTTTGGGTTGTTATCTGCAATATTGAATCTTGGTGATATCAAATTTAATACGCAAGATCAGGAAGTTGGTGTCTTTATTGAGAATTTGCCATGTCTTGATAAAAGTAAGCATTATTTAGGTTTTGATTTTATTTAAATTTATTTATTTACCATACCTTGAGAGAAATGAATTTTGTTATGTCAACAGGCCCCTACTAAAAGAGTGTTTTTTATTTAATTCTGTAGTTTTTGTTTTTGAATACGTTGTAACTTTTCTAGCATTGTCATTAAACACGTTTCATTAAAATACGATTGAGAGAAGTAAATAATAGATGTTTGATAAAAGGCTACGCAATATACTCCAATAAATTAACTGTGATACTACTAGGCAACCGCTTATTGTCATTTAACCTGACTGTAAAATTACGTTGTGGTTTTCTTGTGTTTAGTTGCAGTTCTCCTTGGCGTGGACGTTGGTGATTTGGAGGTTTGGCTAACTTGTAATACTAAAAGTACAGATGGTAATTATTTAGTCTGAATTCTGATCTTGAAATTTTTTTCGATTGTTGTCATTTTGTCATTACGTTTGTCATGAAGGTGTAATGACAAAATGACTGTGTAAGCTGTCGTAAGTTTTTTTTCAAATAAGTAGGGTAAATAAGCTGTAAAAAAATAAAAATAAAAAATTTAAATTTAAATGCGATTTTGGGCTAGACATGTGCAATATAATTTCTCAGGCATAACTAGGTTTCAACAAATATTAAAATTAAACTGTTTTTGAGTATGCTACTTGAGTGTGTGGAGTTCATGTTACATTAGTTATGTATTTTTGTTGCGTGTGTTTTGAATTACTGCTCCAAACAATACACCACACGGCTCAGATTACTTTTATTAAAAAATGGATTATTTGCACTGGTATAAAATGGTTAAAATGGTTTAACTGAAAGCTTTAGTAGATGTGACAAAATTTCAAAAGAGCCTTTCTGTTGGTTCATTAATAACCACTTCATGTACGTTCATGTGCGTTTTTGCTGTTATTTGCTTCCTTCTTTGATTAAAATTAAATGAAATATTTAATTTTTAATTAATAAATTATTAATATAAATTATTAATATAAATATTATTCAGTAAAATAATATTGCTAAAGAAACTATCAAGTAGATCAATTCAAATTGGTCCAACTGTCTTTTAAAAAATTGTACATTAGTAATAAAAATTATTTGTTAATGGTTGCCTTGTAACTTTACCATAGTGTTGGTTTAACCCCATTATTTTGCAGAAAAAAAATATTTTTCAAATGCTATATACAATGGTATAGTTCTGTTTTGTAAAAATTTTACAATGTTAGTATTTTGCTTTTTATGTAGTCCTGTAATATATACATGTATAGGACACCAGGAATTATTAACAGTATAAAACCTGTCCACCTAGGTTAGTTAATCAAAGGGTAAACTTTTTTTTCCTTAAGTCAATATTGGCAGTTGTTCATTGTATTATAGATTTAGGTTTATTGTCCAAAATGTTTGTTGGGGATTCATAATTTATTGTTTTGCGCATAAAAATGACTATTTAACAAAATGATATTAGTTTGAAATTTTTTTGAGTTTTTTTTTTTTTTTTTTCTAGACGATTCTGTTTCTTCATTTAAATCTCTGACTCAGGCTACTGAATGCTGTGATAATCTGGTTACTAATCTTTATACTCGATTGTTTGGATGGGTAGTGAATAGAATTAATTTTAGATTAAACGTTGACAAACAACCGTAAGTATTGCAATTTTTTCTATGGGTTATTTTCTTGTTATGAATTCACTTTTAGCCAAAAACTGTGAAATAAATTATCGAATTTACTGGACTCAAATTATAGATTGTTAGTTTTCTTGAAATACTTTGAAACTTTTACAACCAAAAATTTTTCTAATTTTTGTAAATCATGTACATATTTCAAAATTAATCTCACTGATCAGTGAATGTCAAGTAGAATGGGGCAGTCTCAAATCAATCTTATTCAAGGATTTTAAAGTTCTTTAAACTTAATTACCAGGAATAGTATGGGATATTCTGTTCCAAGTACAATCTGCAGTAAAAGCATGCTGCATTGAGATTAGGTTTTATAATTAAACTGAAATTGAATCAGTATTTGAAAAAAAAAAAAAAAAAAAAAGTTGCTGTTTGTTTTCTTTCCAATTTCTGAGAATGAATGTTTTTTTTTTTTCATAATTTTGGATGTAAAAACAATTTTTTCAATTGTGTCTTACCAAATTTTATATTTAAATCTTAAATATTTTAAAATTTTTATCTACATATTCATTCCAAAATTTCTGTTGAGTTAGTTTTGTTTAATTTATTAATAGCCATCACTGGGGAAAGAATGAAATTATCTGGCCTCACAGCGGTTTCTTTTGGTTTTAAGTTTTGATTTTAAAATGGTGAGTACCCTGACGTTGAATCTTAAAATTTAGGCAATGTAACCTTTTCTTCAAACCTGCCCTAAATATACATTTCTAATCATTATAATATAAAAGTGATCAAAAAGATTCAATATTATATTTTTAAGATGAGGTTAATTGTTGATTGGGAAATTTTTCTTAAGGTGTCCTAAATGTAAGGATTAAAGGGATGTTACAATTAATTAAAATAAAATCTAACATTAATTTTGCAATTTGC
>JAUZNK010029774.1:0-19022 GCA_035046665.1 Euphysa ruthae
CCATAAAAGTTAAATCAGAAGTACATTACATACAGACTATCGAGTTAACGAAAAATGAAAAAGCAGCTTTGAAGAGTTCTTGGGTTATAGCACAACCTGAGTGGCATAACATTTGTACGATGGCTTTTGGGAGGTAAGAATATTCTTTCTATATAAATTTTATCGTTCTGAATGTAAAAATGTATTGATATAAATTGATATAAAAAAAATTCAAAATTAATGCTATAGGGTAAAATACCTACAGTGTGCCCATCATAAATTGATGATGCTGGTAAAACCTACTGTGTATCCATATAAAATGACCGAGATTCTGGTAAAATCTACGGTGTACCCTTCAAAAAGTGACCTAGATTCTGGTAAAACCTACGGTGTACCCTCAATATAGTGACCAAAATGCTGGTAAAACCTAATGTGTACCCTTCATAAAATGACCAAGATGCTGGTAAAATATTTTTAAGGGGAAAATTTTAAGGGAAATCTACAACAATTTGGAGCTATCTAATCACGGCTTAATATCTCAATCTCAAGGTCGTTTTCATAACGTTTCTACATATGAAAGTAGATACTATTCATTCTGCTACAGTTGTTCTTATGTTATTTTCATTGCGTTGCAGCATTTCCTTTGGTTATACCTTCCTCAATTTTTTTTTTTTTTATAATAAAACGAATTGTTTGAAAAAATTTGTGAATATATTGAATTTCGATGTATGCCGGAATGTTAAAAATGTATCAGTAAAGATTCATGTTTAAAAAATTAAGAATATTTAATATTTAGGCAGGAATTATATATTTGTTTCAGATACTTTCTGAAAAAAAGAGATACAAAGGAATCATCTAGATGCAGGGAAAAGGAGAGTCGCATTAAAATATTTTAAAAATTGATAAACGGAAGACGTTTACTTAGCATTAAAAAGTAGATAAAATGGATCAGTATTCATCAAAACTCACTGATTTAAGCAAGCAATTACAGCAAAATATTTACATTGTGGCTATTTTCAAATACTGCAGGGAATTTTAAGTGAAATTTAATTCATTAAAAATAGTTTATTGATTGGATTTTTCCCTAAAATTCCAGTGTTTCCTGTATAAATAATTTTTAATTTTTTTTAATTTTGTAAAATTTTTGATGAACTAATTTATTAGGCTTGAATACACCAAACCATTACCATTACTTTGATAGCATTACATTAAATGGTTGCCCACTAGATATTGTTATAACAAATCAAAACTAAAAATCAGAAAAAAATTGAAACATCTAAGAAAATTTTCCTAACATAAGATTAAAATGCGAAAAGTGATTTTTCAATGATTATCGTTAAAGATTATCGTTAAAGTAGACACGTTTTATTGAAAAGAAAATTAACTATCGAGAAAGATTCGATTACTAATAAAGAATAAAAAAACAGAAATTGTGAAAAAAAATATACATAGGTGTAAATATGTTTTTTGAAGATCCTCACCCAACCCTCATCCACACTGTAAGCTTTAGTACACCTCTCTTTATCAAAAATTCATGTCAAGGAAACATTTTCTACAAAGAAGTTCTCAACTGATATGTGCTCTATTTCTTCCATAATAATTTATTGTGATGTAAATAAAAAAAACAACATTATTAAATTCAGTATGTAGTAATGTATTTCTATTATCGTTAGTTCTGTGCACAAGAAAAACTTTTCCTAATACACAGCAATAAGGGCTGAAGGCCCAATATCTGATGAAGGTAAACCTAGAGCCCAAGATCTGCTAGTAAATATATTGCAATTTAAAATGAACTTGACATTAATTTTCTTTTCATTAAACACCCACTTTTGTTTAAAGACACAAAATTAAATATTAAAACAATAGATGTTTACATTCGAATGGAATGTTTATGATTCTTTTGTTTAACGCTTAATTAAAATTCTCTGTCAACAGTATTGAATTTAATATCGATTTTATTTTGATTTGGAAACTAACAACAAAGATATTATCTCCATTGTCTCGATTGAATTATTCTCCACTGTTCAAATATTATTAATAAAGAAATGGGAGGTGAGACAAAATACGAAAAAGCACGAATTTAGGAACGATTTTTGTCACGAGTTTAGGTAAGAATTTCACTTCAAATATTGAAATACGAATTTTCCGTGGAGTCAGCAAAAAAATAATTTCCTTACTTACTTACTTAAATTTTTCTTGTTGCTGCCAAATGAGCTCCAACTGTTTTTGATTTCGCAATTATACAGTTTTAAAAAATTATTTTATTTTTGCAATCCCTGCAAACAGTTTGAAGCGTTTTTATGAATTACTTTTTATAATTATTTTTTATTTATTTATAGATTTTTAAAAAATTTTTAGATGGTTTAATATATACCCTGAAGTGAAGTTAAAGTTTGGCTACCGTTTAGCCGATCTCACTGTTGACGAAATGCTTTCATCGCGACCACTTCTAATACATGCCAAGAAATCGGTAGAACTGGTGGGGACAATTATCCAGAATGTGGAAAATAAAGAAGAGTTGGCAAAGCAAATGATCGAACTTGGTAAGCTTCATCATAAGCTTGGTGCAGAACCAAAATATGCAACCGTAAGTATCATACTCTGTTATTATACAGAATTGCTTTAAATTTTTGGTAAGGATAGATGCATATATTGTTTTTGCAAAAGTTTTTATTGTACTTTGAAAGAAAATTTTCAGTCTATGAGAAATCTTTGATAACAAGGATGACGATCCTGACTTTAAGTATTTGAAGAGATTGCATCACTTGTTATCAAAATATCAGGCACTTATAGTTGGTGTTTAAGACTCATTACCCAAATATTTTTTCCAAGTGAAAAAAATTTTAATTTGTCTTTTTCCTTGCTTGTTTTAACTCTTGTTTACATTTTTTGAAAATGCTTATTGATCGCATTACGGTTTCAAAATCAAAAGCATGTCAAAAAGCTTTTTTACCGGAGAATAAATTTGAATTTACTTATATAATGTAATAAGTAAAAAAACCTGAACTTGTTTACATTTATTTGTGTATTGGCTTAAGTTTTTGCTTGCTTAATTACTACATACTTACTTACTTACTTACTTACTCACTCACTCACTCAATCAATCACTGACTGACTGACTGACTGACTGCCTTGTTGCCTGCTCGCTTACTTGCTTTCTTGCTTACTTCAGTTGGTAAGGCATTTGTGGAGATAGCTCGAATGGAACTATTAGAATTTTTTTTCTTTTTAATCTCTTCCAAGTCAATAGCATGCTTGTGGGTATATCATATTTCTTCCACACCTGCCTTGTTTGACATTCCGCTTTCAATATCCTTGAGGGCATCGTATTTTCTTTTCAATTATTATAAGTAATTCGTGTGGTTGGTTTTTATTACCACCGTTTTTAACAACGTTTTTTTTGTGTTAAAGCCAAAAGATTACATGCAGTTATTTTGTTTTTATAGTGATCTCTAACTGCTTTATTGTATTTTAAAATTCTCCATCGCTGATACTCAAAATTCTTTCATTATTATTCCTGTTTCATTGAAATTACATGTCTTCATTTTTCTTATTTATTATTTTATTCTATTCTATTATCCCTACTTCATCGAAATTACTAAATTCGTATTGTAAGGCAATGACACTGCCTTTAGTTTTTGCTTTTGAGGGTTTAATTTGTTCTTATTTTATATTTACTGTAACTTTAATTTTTCTGTTTAATGTCTTATATTTCTAACTTGTATATATTATTAGGTAGGATCGGAGAAAGCTGGCCCATAATTACTTTATAATCAAGCTATATTGAGTTGCGTCAAAATTATAATATAATTTTAGAAAATTTTTATGTCTTTAGATTTTGAAAAAGTAGAACCACCGATAAAAAGAAAATTTCTTCTAAATTCATCTCAAAATGATTCAACAAATTTTTACGCCTTCAGTGAATAGTGTTTTAACACCAGTTATTATAAGGAAATCGATATCTTCCAAAAACGAAATTCAGTTAGCGATTTCTCAATCCTGAACGTAAATATTAGGTCCATACAAAACTTTTAAGGAAGTTTATACAAAGCGAACATGGGAAGACCTAAAACAGCTCTAACAAAAAAATTTAATTGATTTATCGTTTTATATTCTAGTTAGTCAAACTCGTACTGTAAAAAAGGGGGTGGTACTGCCATTTAAGCATTAAAATCTCTAAACATGGATTCAGAAATCATAAAAAACTCTCTCTCTCTAAACAAATTAAAAGTCTAACAGTAGAAATTAGATATAAAACAGGAAAAAATATTTCTGTTAGCTGTGTATACCAACCACCAGAAGGAAACTTTTGACCTTCGATAAAATTCCTATAAAACAGTCTATTTGACACAGTGAAAAGTGACAAAAAAAGCTTTGTTGTAGGAAACTTTAGCATTGATGCCCTTAACTATAATATTTGGGATAGCTCAGTTAGTAGAGCGCTTGCCTGGTGATCGCAAGGTCCCGGGTTCGACACCCACCTTCGCCAACTCAGCGTATGAGAAGCGTAATATCAGGTAATCTGATCTGTAGTAAAGTAACAGGGAGCTGAGAGTGGGTGTGGCGCTCCACCTCAGCAATAGATCTCCCTTGTCTAGCGCTAAACGAAAAGGGAATAAACTCCTTCGTTTTTTGGCCGTTACCAACTTCAACTCTCCGCAAGCTTTACTTTACTTTACTATAATATGTTCAAGAACATAACAGCATTTTTTGACTCTCTTATAAAAAAAATATCTACCCTTCTATTCACAAAAGATTGTAATTTTGTGGTAGGGATTATTAAAACTGAAATAACAGACCATTATCCAACATTTTATATATCGAAAAACAAATGTAACCCTAACTGGTATAAAATTTCCAAAATTTTACATAAAAGGAAGTTAATAAAATCTAACCTTGACTAATTAAAAAACAATTTCTTAAACACGTTATGCAACAAAATACTTGCTATTGATGACACAAACCACTACATACATCTTTTCACAAAATAATTGAAAAATTTTTAATAAAACGTGTCCTATAGCTGAGTTTGAAGTAAAAACAAAATAGCTTAAAAACGTACTAACATAATAACCCTTGGATGACAAACGGATTCAGAAAATCCTCAAAAAGAAAACAAAATTTGTACAATAATTATTTAAAAACACGAACTAAAGAAAATAAGGAAATATAAAAAAAATACAAAAGAATGTTTGAAAAAAAGTGAAATCAAACTATTACTACACAATTTTAGGAAAAAACAAGTTAAATTCTAAAAAGGTTTGGCAAGTAATAAATTATTTTATTTATCGTAAAGATACTATTAAAACATTCTTGCCTAAAGAAATTACACAGGAAAATAGCCTCAAGATTGCAAATAAGAACTCAATTTGCTCGGATTTAAACAAAGTTTTTAAAAATGTAGGACCAAACTTAGCATCAAAATTAGATGATGCTAATTTAGATCACAGAAGATTTCTGGGTGACACAGTTGTTAACATTTTACCAAATAATGAACTTACTTACAAAGAATTAACGTCTCAAGGAACTCCACAGATTACATCTTTCATAAAACTCGGTCGAATTTTATTTTTAATTTCTATTAACGATTTGTGTAATTTTTCCTCTTTAGTAAAAACCGTTCTGCTTGCTGACGACGCAAATTTCATTCTCCGTGATAAAAACGTAAAACAACTTTTAATCAAAATCAATGAAGAGTTAGAAAAATTTAGCAAGTGGTTTAAGGCAAATAAACTGTCAAAGTTTACTTTATTTCATAAAGCATCCCAGTCTGGTAATATTCTTTTAAAATTCCCCACTTTATTTATTAATCAATGATTCTAAACTAAATCATACTAACTCTTTGAAATTCCTTGGTGTTATTATTGATGATACGTTGTCATGAAAATTACACATAAATTGCCTTGAATCAAAACATGCTTCCATAACTTGCCCACTTTATAAAACCAGAACACCCCTGAATTGAAAATCTAGCTGCTTCTTATACTTCAGTCATGTACACAGCTACTTTACGTATGCAAACATTGCATGGGGATTAACTCATGAATCAAAAAACTTCAAAAATTAACCAATCAGTTAAAACACACTTACTAAGTATAAAAATTAAAAAACCATAGACAGTGCAGTGCCTATTATGGTCAACCTTGGAACTTTAAACATAGTAAATTAGATATCTATCAAATTTTAATAATTTTGTACAAATTTCTTTGTTTCCATGAAAAGATACTTGGTTCTCCAACCAAGATATGTCTTCTGGTACATCTGTCAAATGACTTTAAGCGAAACTAAGTCCAACTGTTACACTATACACTTTTTAGGTAATACATATTTGTTATATGTAGTTGTACACAATATATACCTATAATTGTATGGTATATTTTCATGTAGTGTTGGTTTATATAAGTTATTGAAGAAATATACTGATAGAAAGTATACTGTGTATTATAGCCTCTACGTAAATCGCAAAAATAAGGTGACGGAAAGTTGTTAAGAAAATCTGAAATTTGATTTTTCTTTTCAAAAATTTAAAGAATCATAAACTCGGTGAAGTTAAAAACCAAAAAATTTAAAAAACATGTAACTTTGTCATTGTTTTCAAAATTTACGAAGACAACTTTTACAAAAATTTCTCTGAACATATAAAATTTCTGTAAAATTGTTGCTAAAACGATAAAAATTTTTGAGGTATAGGCAACATTGTCTCCCCTCTCTCTGTAAAAGACAATAAATGCTAATATTATTTGTATAAAGGTGCAATATGGTGAAAAATTTTGGACTTCGATACAACCATTAGTTGGAAAGGTTTAGCCAGATCAGTGATTTTGAGGAAAAACTCCATAACTTCGTGTTGGCGATTCAAGTGTTTTAGATTTTTTTAATGTATTTTTCTAAACAACTAGTGATATGACAATATTTACGGAATCGTTGCAAAGACATAAACTACCTCGGGATTATAAAATAACTTTAAAGAACAATGTAGCTAAGATATCTTTCTATGGCCGGTTCAGTCAAGGTACCAATCCAGTGCTTTTTACTTTTACTAAAAATTTTGTCTTTTAAGAAACTTTGGTTAAATCAAAATTGCATGTTAATCCACCAAAATATAGAAGAATATTAAAAATTTTTTTTATGATGGTTGTTTGGTATTTGCTCACGTTTAACTATTGTGTTGATAAGCTCTATATAAACCCGCTTTCTATTTTTCATCCGACTATACTTCAGATTTATTTCTTTTAAATTTTTAGGCACTTGGGTCCAGTTTTATCTTTGCTGTGCTGGAGATTTTGACAGATGCTGACCATGATACCGAAAATGCATGGGGGATATTATTTCGATACATTGTTGGAAATCTAAAAATTGGCATGCGAATAGAGGCAGGAAACACAATAACACAGGCTGCAATTGACGATACAATGAATGAATAACGAAAAACTTTAATTGTTTTTCCATTACACAACTATGGTCAAAATAAAACTTTTTTAAATTTCAAACAAAATCGAATGTATCAATAAAAGTGGATAACTAAACATATTAATTAACAATTAACAATTAAGGAATTTTCATCTATGCAACCTGACCCTGATGAATATATTTTTTTCTTTTTTTAATAAATAGGTTTTGCCCTTTATTCAATACGAACTTGGTTGTCAAAATTGTGATTGAAAGCATAAATTTGGTTCATCTCCTCACATACAGCACCCAGGAAAATACAAACAAGGTAAAAAAACTTTTGGTATGGCAGTTCATTAAAACAATGCTGTGAAATGGAATAATGACAAGAACACTGTCTTGTATATGGTTAAAAAATGAACGCTGACTGTGTTATGGCACCGTACAGATATCGCGGATCTCTTATACTGTTACAATTTTGTCCTGACATTGAAAGCAGTTCGTGTAAATATTGGAGAAATATTGAGCAGCAAAAATCATCATTGAATTTTCCAATTGCGGAAAACTGCTGGAGTTTCTTTTTTCAAAAATTTTCAATATTTCTTCAAAAGATATTATAGTAACGGCTAAAGCAGATTTTAGTTCTTAAGTAATTATCAAATTATTTAAGTCTCTAAATTTTGATATATTTAACCAAAAATACAAAAGAAGGATCGGTAACCATTTTGAAACAGTTGTCAAAATTTTGGTTTAAGCACTACATATAGCTATTAAAATCACAGTATATTTTCAGGATAAAAACTGAACGGTTTAAAATGAGCGACTTACGACCCGTATTTGAATTAAAATTTTTTCGATCTCAAATTTTCCTGAATTCTTTAACTATATATTTTTTTCTTCGCGAGTTACTCTTTTAGGTTCTAGATTCTTTGATTGATCGATTATTTTTCCTAACCTTACACAATAGATAAAATATCAGACAAAACAAAAACCTAGTCAAACGAATTTAAAGAAAATTCCTAAAATGACCGTGTTTGGACTTGTTCTGTTTGGTCCCAGTACCGAAAAATGCGTATCTGAACTTCTTAAATTGTTTAAAAGATGTTTTATGGAAAAGATTTTTCAAAACATTTATCTAAAGCACGAACAAATTAATTGTTTTCAGTATTTGTGGTAACGAATTAATTGTTTCCAGTATTTGTGGTAACGAATTAATTTGTTTGCAGTATTTGTGGTAACGAATTAATTTGTTTGCAGTATTACCAGCGGGCCTAGTGTAGTGGTTATTTTTATAGCGCTCTCTGAATTTTTTCTTAATAAATCTTCACTGAATAATTTTCTGGTAATTGCTTCATGAATCTTTAAAAATTAATTTCAAATCTTTAAACAGATTGGCACTAAATCAGCAGTTAAATCTTGCTAGAAGTAGTGACGTATGATAGCATTAATTCTTCTTCTCTGTGACAAACGCAGGAGAAAATACATTATTTTAAACAATAGGTCAATATAGCATTATTTAACAACTGGACGAGAACGACCAATAAAATTCAAAACAGATGCCACTGTTTTAAAGATGTTGTTTCGAAAGGTTTAGAAAAATATAACAAAATTTAGAAAAGTAAATTGTACGCCAATATTGAAACTTTTTTTTTATTTTTTGGATCGATTTATCCTTTTCATTTACACCTGTATGGTTCATTGTTTGTTTAAAAAATTATGGAATATTCCATTGGCAATCCTTTATTTACCTTTAGTGTTCATTAGCAGTCACAGATCTAAATTGGCACTACATTTTTTACACGAAATTAAATACCACATCCTCAAACACTTCATTTTTCAAAAATATCAAAAATAACAAAACTTTTCTGAATACATCCCTTACAAATATTAAGATATCAAAAGTGTGCAAACCTGGGTTAACGGATTATTTAAAGGAAGCAATCAAACCCGATCTTCGGAGACTTTTGTATAATTCTCTGGTTCAACACAGTTATGATTATACTTGTTCTGTTTGGTATCCAATTAAAGCATTAAAAACCAAACTTAAGACGTTACAAAATATACGCAATAAATTTTAAAGAAGCATAATGAAAACTGGCTGGATTTTATAACATTTGTTTTAGCTTAGTTAAAGTAGTTTTAGACGGAATTAAAGATTAAGGTTCCAAGAATAATGAATGAACAGTTTTTCAAAACTCCTATTCAAATTTTCTTCAAGTCTATATCTGTATCTGAAATTATATTAGTCAAACAGTACATAACACACACAAGGTATAATAAATAAATGTAATATTATAATACAAAGTAGTTTAATACAGAACTGATCAAAATATTAAAACATAAATGCAGCAATTTTTAAAAAAATTTACAAAATATTTTTATATAAGCATGAAGCTTTTATAAACATACCTAAGCACAGATGCTTTAAAAATAAGCGTATTCTAAGAATGTTCCTTCGCCTCAAAATTGTTTCCCACATTTTAATTTAGTTTTTAACACTTGTTCAGAAGGTATTATAGCAGTGACTAAAGAAGATTTTAGTTCTGTATTAAAGCTCTTATTTGAGTATTTAAGTTCTTACATTTTTTACCAAAAATGTGAAAAAATGATCAGTGGCCATTTGATCATTTGATCAGATTTTGAAAATTTCGGTTTAGGCACTAGATATGCTTGTAAAGATTTGTTGTGTAAAGTTTGAACTTTTTGCATCTCAGAGAAAAAGATTTTTAGAATTTTTGAGTAACGATTTGCTAAGCGTAATTTGAAGGTTGTTTCGCAAAGTCCTATATAAAATTTTGCTGCGTAATTGTCAAAATTTGAATCAATTTTTACTTGATAGACTATATTTGATATGAAATATTTTTAGCTTAAGGGGCATTAACTCTTGTTAACACAGTTGCATGCTTTTTTATCTGGAGCGATAGCTTTTTTAGTAATTTTGTGTTTAATCGAATTTACAAAAGACTTCATGTTAGGGGTACAGGAGTAGCTAACTTTTAGCGTGTTGCAGTTTCACAAAAAATCACAAAAAATCGTTTTTAAACAAAAAATACCAATTAACGATAGAGCTCTCCAAAGTATATTGGATTATCAAAAAACAAAACGGGGCTCCAGTGGTTTTCGGATTCGCAGTCTTCATTTGCAAGCAAACGAGATCGCCCCGCTTCCTTCTGATGTACTGGTTAGGGTGGAAGTGGTAAAACGGAGTGGGTCGTGAAAAAATTTACTGGGCGTAAACTGGTTGTCTTCACTCCAGAAAAGGAACTGGTTAGGCCGCGTTGGGATAATGCTGTCTTGGCTTGGAATCCCATTAGGCTCAAGCCATCCATAGTTACACCTGCATCGCCCCTACGAAGCCTATTGAAGAGTGGGACCTTGTTTCGTTAGGTCATCGACTAGACAATGTTTCTGAGGTTATAGTAGTTGGCGAGTGCTGTAAGGTTCCAACCAAGACTTTCAAGATCATACTCGACTACCTGCCCCGCAGAACATTTCAAGTAATATGTTGTGGGACCGTGGGAAGATTCTCCTATGAAAACAATAAAAAGGCCCATAAAGAGCCATGGTTAGTTTTGTTCTGTCAACAGCATCTGCCAAAAAGTAGCAACTTCGGTACTACACGCTGTGAAGGTATTTCTGTGGGGCCAGCCAGAGTGCGTTCAACTAAATCTCTTCTGTGAGTATTTCCCAGGGATAGCATTCAATCAAGCTTTGCAAAGCACAAAATTTAGGTGTGTTCCACTAAAGCTTTAGTTTACCAGGTCCAAGTTAGTCTACTTCGGAATCACAAAGACAATCACCCTAAACTACCCGCAAAGATACGCTTTGACACGGACGATAGTATCACTCACCGTTACAGAAAACAAAGTCTGCCAGTGGACATACCTGGAAATATTGATACGGTTAAGACAAAATGGAACGATCGTTTAAATGCCTCTGAAAGTAGTGTAGAAAAGGCTCCCTGTTGAGTGGAAATATGTTGGGGACCGTGCATCATGTCCAGTGAAAAAAAATCGGGCTTATGTGTCGGTTGATTGTGGTGGTCCATATCCTCGGTGGTTGGATAAGTAATGCTGTCTACACGGCAGTCTCGCATGTGAGGTTGATGAGGTAAATTGGAGGGTCTTACCTCCAACCGAAATTCAGGGTCCTATTGTCTGGTAAGGTCTTTAGATAGACGGGACCAAACTTTATCAAGGGTCAAATCGCAAGCGTAAAGAGTATTATCGTCTGCAAATTTACAAATATCGGAATCTATTACAAAAAAGAACATATCATTTATAAATATATTAAAAAGAAGTTGGCCTAAAATAGAGCCTTGAGGAACTCCTAGTGCGATACTCAACCACTCACTAAGCGTTGAACCTAATTTAACTCTTTGCTTCCTTGGCCTCAGCTGCGACCTTTTGAACCCATGCTTCGAAAAGGCAGTGTAATATAGAGCAGGTTTCCCATATTACAAAATTAGGCGGAAGATTGTGTAAGGCCTATGCGTCCACCAAGTATAGTTGGTCGCACGTCGGCGACCAACGTCCTTTTGGTCTTCTTCGTTAATAGCAATGTAGATCACCATACTGATAGACAACAGCGTATAATGTAGGCGGGGTTTTTTGGTTACCAATGGTGCCTTGACAATTTCGATCGCTTTCGCTAGAGGCAGACCAGTCAATCGCGTTGGTGTGTTTTTCATTATTAAAAGGGGAGACATACGCATACTACACATTCACGTTTGTCATGGCGACTGACTAGTTCTTGCTGTGCCTGCGCCCTGAACAGTCGCTCAAACAAACGAAGATAAAAAGACTTGATGAAAGCCTGCGAATTGTGATGACTTGTGCGTGCTCGGCAGACTTGAACTCCATGCTTAGACATAAACTTACTCACATCTCCTTTAAATTCATGCCCGTCGTTGACCATCAACGTGCTTTGTCAGACTTTTTATGCGGGACTTTGAAACTGCCTACGTTTGTATTATTGATAATGCCGATATAGAAGATAAGGCTATTTACTTCTCCAGTGATGTCTACAAGTTTGGGACTGACATGGGTTCCAGCCCCTAGTCTTGTTCCTGCTGAAACCCAGAAGCAAAAGTAAACCACCTGATTAACTGGGTGCCGTTGGAACGGGTCTCTTGGCGACCGTGATTGCAGCACCATTAGTTCCAATCAACATAGGAGGAATTTTTTTAATATATATATATTGAAATCGTTTAAATTATCAGTAACATGAATAAATTAATGCAAATCAAATATGTATTTTAAGGTTACGAATGTCGCATTTAAAGTAAGTTGAACAAAAGAGAGCAATGATATAATTATGTCTGGCTGTTGATATTTATGATAATTACATTAAAGGCATAGGTGTCAACTAAATTGAAGACTTTTGTATAATTCTCTGGTTCAACACAATTATGATTATGCTTGTTCTGTTTGGTATCCAATTAAAGCATTAAAAACCAAACTTAAGACGTTACAAAATAAATGCATTAAATGTTGACTCAGTTAGATAGTAATAATCATAAAGAAGCATAATAAAAACTGGCTGGATTTTATAATGTTTGTTTTAGCTTAGTTAAAGTAGTTTTAGATGGAAATAAAGATTGGGCTTCCAAGAATAATGAATAAACAATTTTTGGAAAATATTTATAATTATTACATTGAAGACATAGGTGTCAACTAAATTGAATTCAAGGTTAAACTGTTTGCATTCATCAGCTATAATTCAGGCCTTCAAATAAGTGACCGTCAACGTCAAGCAAAAGTCCATGGATGATCCTTCCTGTGTGAATTATAAATTACTTCGTTCAAAGAATAGCGAAAATAATATAAAGTTTCTGTACTAAATGGTTTATAGACTGTAATTTATTTTAAGTTATCCCAGGTACTCATATTTTTCAACCTCTTGCCTTTCCTATTGTATATTTACTTTAGGTTCAATGAAAAAACAACTGCAAAGAAAAAAAAATCGGTTATTGTACACTAAAAGATGAGATGTCGATCTCATAGCTAAGGAATTCAAATATCATAACGCTTTTTACAATAATTTTACAAAAGCTACAGTAGAAAACTCACACCAACAAGAAAATTACAGCATTGCAGAACTTTTTGTTAGGTAGCAGTACAAATTGATAGCAAAATTTTTTCATGAATAAAATAGATTTTTTTTTTTTGCCATTATAGTTGTAAAATATATATACCTTATTTACTCGAATGAGCGCCTCTGCTTGAAGACTATAAGGGCTCGAAGGGCTATATTTACAACGAAGTTCAGTGTCGTGTTCACTAAAATTTCTTTATCAAAATATGTGTAATTTTTCTTTGACTCGGATGAGAGTATTTTAAAGTTTTCTGAATATACTTAAAGTGCACTTCCCTCCAAAGATCGCCTCTTTCGAAAATGCACCCCTTTTTAAGGTCTCAAAATTAAATTAGCGCACAAGCGAATAAACACGGTAAGCAAAAACGTGTATTTAGCCAAATTCCTGGTCACATGATAAGATATTTTCAACGATTAAGTGAAAAAAAATTTTTTTTTAACAAAGTGTATTAAGCCTTTCCTACTGGATACGCTTTCCGCTAAATACATCACCTTTCGTCTCGTGTAGGCTTACTAAGATGTTTAACAGGACTTCTTCTTTTAAATAAAGTATTTTGAGTTTTTCAGAAAGACTTCAAAAGAAATAATTTTTTTTCTTCAAAAAAAAATATGCATTTGTGGCCTAAAAGTGAGAATCGGGAAAACTTAACTGAACTTATTATACTTTGTGAACAACAAAAACAAAATTGAAGAACCTGAAAAATAAAAATATTTAAACTTTCTTTAACGAGATAGCCTCGATATAGGCTGTATATAGAACTGTGAAAACAATTGTAAACAAATACCTTGTATTTCTTCGCAACATAAACAGTCAATCTCTCTTTCTTCTAAGCAATAATTTTCGCAACAACGCTAATCCATACTTCCTACACGTAAATTGATATTCATCAAATGTTTTGTGTCTTCTTCCTTTTCTTCAACATCTGCCTCTTCCGAATCACACTCTGGGTCAAACATGTACAATTGCATGATATTTTGTTCAGCTCTTGAAAAATTTCTTCGAGTTTTGAATTGCGACCTGAAGAGGTATCTGTTGGAAATTCTGTTTCTGATGTCATTGACATCATAAGAAAATAAAAAATTCAAATTGTAATAAGAACCTCAAAAACGAAAAAAATATCTATTATACGAACTCGATATTTTCTGCATATCCGTGATTACATTGTGCGCCAGTGACGTCAAAATTTTTTAATATTTTAATTCCGGGGGTTTGACAGATAACCCTTGTTTCAATATGTTAATAAGTTATTAATTTATTTTATTAACAACCAAATTTTTGTAATTTTTTTCTGATACAATCTTAGTAATAACAACAAGCTGAAGCCATTTTGTTGTGGTACCCCTCCATTAATAAGGGTCTCAACAATCTCTGAGAGGTTTGGAAAAAAGTATGGAAGGACGTCTATTCGGCAATCAATAGTAAATTTCTATAACATTCTATACTTTTTTATTATTACGCTTATAGTTTTTACAACTGTTAGCTGTTGAATAACATTTTGTTTTTATTGGCCATCTATTATAAAGGATAGAATTCTGTTACCAAAGTTGTTAAGTATTTTTAGATGCAAATATTTTCAAGTAATATGTTTTCCCTCAAAATTTAATTAAATAAGGATTGGATTACCAGGTGAGCTGAAATAGCCGGAAAAATGTTAGGGGTTCATCTCAACATGGTAATTTTGAAGCTGACTGATATTTCTTTAAACAGTTATTATACACAATCAAAGCCAAAACACGAAAATAATATACTGCTGTATAATATGTTTGACCTGAAAAACGAGCTATTTTCAAAGTTTATATCTTATAAAAACACAAAAGAAGTTTCCTAAAAACAAGTAAAATAGAATTCAGTTTTATTGGCAAAGGCGTTACAGACGCCACTTACCAAACAAAGAGTAGATGGTGTTTATAAGCTATTATTGAAGATTTTAAACTACATTTCGGGCAATGAAAAAGTAAACCAAAGGCTTACATTGCAAAGACTGTACAAGCATTACAGCAGCAGCAAAAGATATAGCTTGTGTTTTAGCTTTTTTGTACTCGTCAGTTTAATATTGTTATGGTCAGCAAAAAAAATTTTTGATCAGAAAAATTTTTTTTTCGACACTCCATTTTTAACACTGTTTGCACTTGTGGGCCACAGCAAAATATCGATATGTTAAGACGAATATCTGAAAACCTTGATATATCCGACAAGTTTTGTATCTTTTTGTAAAATATAAAATATTGCAAAATTAATTTTATACATGTTATATAAAACGTCTCTGTGATAAAAACTTATATACGTAGTTACAAATTAGTCCGCGTTAATGTAAACGTTGAAAATGAAGAATTAAACGTCGTCTGCATAATGAAAAAACAGGATTAAATTAATGTATCAACGCCGTTAAAATCAAAGCCCTTTTAAAGATAGAAGAAGAAAGGAATACTTTTTTAATACGGTTGGTTGGGAGAACATCTAATCAAAAGCAAATGAATAGTTAAAAGTTAACATTCCAATTAATGAGGACCAATTTATATTTACAAAGTTATATAGCAAAATTGGAAATATCAAAAATGCATTTAAGTTTTTACATTTTCATTGCAGAATAAATTTAAGAAAGAAACTAGATAGGTTGAAAATACTATTTGGTAAGAATGAACCTAATAACGAGGTTAGTATGACTAGCGAATTGAAATTGTTGCTACCTGCAAACCAGATACAAAAGCAACTCAGTTAAAATAAAGAAAATTTGTCTCAAATGTAACATTAAAAGCACGGTTAAATTGAGAAATTTTGTGAAGGTGGCTTAACTTGTTGCCCAGAAAACCGAGAAAAAATAGACATCTTTCTCGAATGTTTTATTTTCTAAAACTTAAAGAGCATTGATTTATTGCTGTAAATCGTCTTCAGTTATTGCTATCAGACAAGAGTTATGATATATTCTCTCCTGTTGTGTATTTTCACACGACTTTTTATATCAAATTTTTTATCAATAAGACATCATTTAAGAATCTGAAATAAAAAACAATACGATAGTCGATTTTTTTGCTACAATTGAAAAGCAAACTGTGTAGAAAGGAAGCATTTTTATGGAGCAGCTTGCTAAAAGATTTTATAATTATGAATGAAGAACAAAATATAATACCTATTATAAGTATACAAGAGATTTAAAAAGAAAACCTACTGAGAGGCTTAGTGAAAGTGTTTGATTTCTGGCCATTGGAAAAC
This sequence comes from Euphysa ruthae, assembly GCA_035046665.1. Lineage (NCBI taxonomy): Eukaryota > Metazoa > Cnidaria > Hydrozoa > Anthoathecata > Corymorphidae > Euphysa > Euphysa ruthae. The sequence continues at coordinate 16,676 of JAUZNK010029774.1, forward strand.
AAGTTGTTATAGTTCATTCTTCTGACGCAAATACATGCGAATATTTCATGGCGATCTTAAAAGGTTCTGGACTACGGGAGATTGATATGATAAAGTCGTTTGCAAACCTCGTTATAAATAAATAAAATGATGGACAGAAACAAAATAAAAATTACTTTACTGTTATTTACTGATAACTACAGAAGGATCAGTTGATTAAGCTTTAGAGGGGCGCCATTACTAACGTAACATGTCAATGTAAGTGAAAAGTTTTGATGCTATTGTACTGTTTGGAATAAAGAAGATGGCTGACACCTTAAGTCATATAGATGATGAACTTTTGGACTTGCTGCTGAGTCTAAGAAGAAATCCAAATCCATAGAACCTCGAATTAGTTGTTGATTCAAATACATTTTGAGACTTATTTGTAAGGTGTAAAAATATAAGCAATGGTACTGAAAGCAACATTATATACCTCAAAATGTTTCGTCACTTCTATCAATGGTAACTACTGCAGTAGAAGGAAGCTATGAACTTCATTTACAAGAGATATATTAAAGCATTGCTTTGTATTTGAAAAAATGAGCTACTTTATATGTCGTTTCAACCTCTCTACCTTATTGACTTAGAATAAAGGTATTGACTATTGACCCGCTATTGACGATTTAGAGAAACGTGGCTTTGGAGGAACTCTTTTTCTGGTAGCTCATTTACCTGAGTATATAGCGATACCAAAAAACAAGGCTAAAATCAAACCAACAACCTCCAATGTTAACAAAGAAACAACAAATGGTGTTATTACAAAATCATCATTTAATTTCATTAAAAAAAAAGTTGAAACAGTATAACGTTGATCCATTTGGCCCCGGTGAAGTTCGTGAACTGTCGAGTGGAAAAGAGATAGAAAAATCTATTATCATGGGTTTGCTTGAAGTTGATATCTTAGGCAATAAGAAACGTAAAGAATTTACTAAAGAAAGACTCATCGATGGGGGTAAAATTTATTTTGACTCAATAAAGAAAAACATGCTTGAAACAGGAATAAGAACAAAGAAAAGGGTTAACACAAGATAACTATATTAAAATGGGATAAAACTTATCTAAACGAAGCTCTTTTGCTTTCCTGTCACATCTCTACCTTAAAGAATTGAAATCCAGGATGGAAAATTAAGACAGATGTCAAACAAGTCTATATTCCGAAACTGCTCGTTTAAAGAATCGCTTGCAATTTCAACTAGTCCACCGAAATCTCTGCATTAATGAGGGAGAACGGTTTCATAATAATCTGTTTGAGAAATTCAGTATGTCGAACAGCGAAAATTTGACCGTATAGTAAGGTATAGAACGGGATGGTGTAGGGGTAAAAAGAAATAGAAAAACAGTGTTTGCACTGGTGAAATTAAAAAAAAAAAAAAGAGATTAAGATCAATTTAAAAAAAATTCACTGATAAAAATGAACTTGTGAACTTGTAGAGGGCTTAGTAGAGAGCAGTGGAGAGCTTTAACATATACTATATATATCTTATATTTTTTTCAGCTGGCGGCGGAGATTCCTCAAAAAGTCAAAGTCCTTTTTATTTCAAATTTGGCGTTTGTTTATCAACATTTTACTTAATACCTGTGACGTTTTTAAGGGTTCCGCGGAGCAAAATTATGGCAGTGTTTTCCTTTTTGTGTTAAGGTATTATTTATTATAAAATTTCAATAAGAATTGTCCTATTGCTGATTTTAGCATGAACCAGATTAATGCACCAACTGTTTCGAAGTTTTTTTTTTTATCATATATTTTACATAAGACATAACATGATTATAAATACAATTTCATTACCTAAAGATTGAAATAAAAACAAATAATTACACAAGTACAAAGGTAAGTAAAGAACAATTAATATAAGTATAAGAAGACTTAGCTATCTTCCGATTGGAGGGGAAATCTAGAAGATAAGTCGTGACGAGAATACCGAGTATTTAATATGTTGCAGCTTTTTTTGTTGTTAGAACTGAACGAGTTATTTAGGCGTGTACAAATAAAATAACAAAAATAGCAACAAACAATAACTAATTAATTAACAATAAACAATAACAATTAACAATACATTCATTAATAGATAAACGAAAAAAAAAAGTTTCATTCGATAGTAAAGATGGTTTATAATGCGTTATAAACAAGAAATTTTTTTTTAAACTTTTTTTAAAAGTGTGTTTTGAAACATTTTAGTTCCAAAATTTAGAGAGCACCAAAATTTAGAGAGTTCCAAAATTTAGAGAGTTCCAAAATTTAGTACTTCTACAAAAGATAGAATGTTCTACTTGTTTGCACGAGTGTTTTAGTTGGATGAATGTTTTTCTATGAATATATTGCAAATTT
>JAUZNK010029785.1:0-19018 GCA_035046665.1 Euphysa ruthae
TATATATATAACCAGTTTGCAACAATAAATCGATCCATCAATAAATAATTCGATTAAATAAATCAATAAATAAACAAATCAATTCGTAAAAAATTTGCTAAAAAAATCAGACCTTTAGAAAATTAGCTTAATTAAAGTTGAATCTTATTAGTGCAAATTATTACAATTATATTCAGAACTGAAATTTCTTAATTACTTACATATTCCATGAATATAAGAATTTATGAATAGAGTGCAGAATTTAAAAACATTAAAAACAAATTTTATCAGAAATATTTAAATTAGTTATTCAAAAATGAATTTGAATTGGCTATAGCAATAACACAAAAAAAAACTCTTGTTTAAACTTTGGTCATATATATTGCTATATCAAATAGCACAGTATGTCGATTATATATAATAGTTTATTTATAATATAATATAATAAGGAACAATGAATCATAAATAGATCATTGAATTACCTTGAGCTGAATTACATGCTTTAACCTAAATATAATCGTGGTTTTATTGGCTCATGTATCACCAGGTATGCAGGCACAAAATTCCCGCGGCGTGTTTGACATTTTAACATCATTTGCACCTGGTATTACGTCATCAATGACAAAAACTTTGTCATTTTTATGAGTTTCATTGGAAATAGTATTGTTTTTAAAGACTCTTTTCAAAAGTTTTAAAAATTTTTAAGCTATGTTGGAAGAACATAACTCTCAATCAGAAAGAAATTTCGAAAAATTGATATTCTGGTCTGCAAAATATTTACTTTGTACTGTAAATTTAAAAATCTACTCTGCATTTTATCATAAAATCTTATTTTCGACTTAGCAGTTGCATAATAAATACTTATCAAAATATCCAAAAAATATATACATCTTGGTTTTGATAATTGCCTCCGGAAAAATTTTGAAAATTCAAAAGTTTTTTGGCAGCCTTAGCCCTTAAAAAGGTTAGAAAAATTCACTAAACTCCAGACAGTAACTAAGTATAGCCAAACGAAAATGCTACAGGCACTTCAAGGCCCCCGGCCTTGGTAGGGTTAAATCAGAAAGTTAAGCTGGTTACAGAACCTAAGTATACCAAAATCTAATAGTACAATTTAACGTATTGCATTAAAGACTTTGTGTTAAAACAAAATGCAGCTTAAATATAATCTTTCAATCAATCAATCAAACAACCAAACAATCTTAATTGTTTGCTTTTTTTTTCTATGGTGTCTATTTGGCAAAGACTAAAATTTTGATGGGCCTATAGTTCTTTTGACCAGTTTTGCAGCTCTTCCTATATAAAGACTTGTGCTTGGCAATGATATAGTTAAAAAACAGAAGTTTTATAGTTGTGCATAGCAATATTATGAATTCATATTGTAGTTCAAGTAGATCTTAGTTGTTTGATGAATTTAAAATGTAGGCTCAGTTTTTGGATTGGATTCCACTGTCAATTTACATTGCCAATGTTTTTATCTTTAAAGAATTTGTTATTTTTTTCATAATTACTTTTAAACAAACTTATTTTCTTACATCAGGTTTTGTATGAAATTTAATTTTGATTTATTTAATAACTCATTTATGAAGTCATTATTTATTGACATTATAAATGACACCAAAAATTTCAGATGCAAATTTATAAATTTACATCTGTAAATTTTGATGAAAAACCTGAATAAACTCTGTTTTGTGTAACTGTGACAATTTAACCTGTGATTGCATAACCGTTTGTTATTAAAAAGGAAAGTTTTGATTCAACAAATTGAGGGCTAAACAAGGGTACACTTTTCCTGGTCCAAATTCGCAGCTTGAATAATCTCAGCTCATATTAGGGTTAGCTGGGCAGTCGCAAACCTATAAAGGCGTTTGAAAATGGAATAATATAATTTCAAATTAACAAAAATAAACACACCTCGCTGAAAATTTATTTTTCAGCGACATTATCAAAACCATTTGTATTTAAGAAATATAAATGCGTAGGAATTTTAAATTATGTGCATATAATATAAAAGAAACTCAAAAAATATAAAATGGCTGTAACTGATATATTATTATTTATATTTATTATTATATTGTTTTATTTATATGCATAAAATTAAGTTCTTTAATTTAGATTTTAATATAATAAAATTTAATTTCTGTTACAAAATATGTTTTCGTAATCTACGAGATCTTAGATAAAACATTGTCACACACTCTTTTGACGTCTTTCTCATTACCCACCCATGTATAATGTGAATCTTGCAAGTAAATCAAATTTATCTTTTCTTGAGAAATGTACGTATCAAGCTCGTTGTGCGTTGATTTTACATAATAATTCATTAACTTATCTTTCTCAGTATTGCAACTCCGTTGAATACCTTCAGTTTTAAACAAAGTGATATTATTCACTTTTAAAGCTAACTGTTCCAAAACCTTTTTCTCCGGCTGGTACATCCAATTAATTACATCTAATACATTGTTATCAAGCCCTAATTCTGAGCATGGTTTTCTCACGTTGAAAAAAGAATCCACCATCATCAGGCTGTTGATGCATTCACCAGCATTTAACATCTGCATGGAAATTTCCATAGCTAACACCCCACCGAAACTCCAACCGAAAAAATTATACGGTCCAAACGGCTGTAATGCTTTAATATGGGTGATGTAGAAGTGAGCTATTTCCTCAAAAGTCGATTTTGTGTTTCCTTCATGTATATAGATGTTGTTGAACAACACCAAGTTGTGGCTTGAGAGCTTTGGTACAATGTTGTTCAAGTAGCTTTCAGCACCACCTTCTCCTGGTGGCAAAACAAACAATCTGTCATTTTTCTTTGGGTCGTTATCGAAAAGTATATAAGGTTCGAAGAAGTCAGCGCTAGTGCCATTAATTCCTCTTGAAGTGATTTTCTTCTTTTGTATTTTTTCAATACGAGAAGTATAGTCTATTATTTCCAACAAACATTTTCTCAATTCCGTCGTAAATTCATTCAGTTGTTCGTCACCTATTCGGCTAGATATATGAAATCGAATAATTCCTTGATAACAAGTCACCGTAACATCAATATCAGTATTACAATTTACAGTACAACTCGATTTTGTTAATCCCCCTTCCACAATACTCCAAGATTCAAGTTTTGAGCCTTCATGGTGAAATTGCCCTAAATAATTGAATGAAACTGTTGGCAGAACATCGTTTTTATAGCCATAAAGTAAGCCAAAATCCAACCCATTGTTTGGCATATATCCCATTTCTTCTGTTATAAATTTAATGTTTGTTTCAATCTCGTCCGTTGTAATAATTTTTAATGGATACATAGTTGTAAACCAACCCATAGTGTTGGTGATATCAATTGATGAAAAAACATCTTCCCTCCCGTGACCTTCTAAGGTTACAAAGTTTGTGCAACTACCAGAAATTTTTTTTAGTGCGTAACCCATGGATGTTAACATGAGATCTCTAGGTTTTGTTTGGTAGGCAACGTTGGATTTGTTTAGGAGGTGTTGGCTTGATAGTTTTTCTAAAGAGAACTCCGAAATATTATAAGCTTCTTTAGAAAACAATTTAAAATTCATGTTCATTTTCATGATATCTCGCCAATATGCTATCTCACTTTCTGTCTGTGGTCGAGATTTGAGACACGTTACCCATTCGCTATAACTAGTTTCTTTCGATCTTTTAAGTTTACCTTCACCGTAAAGCACTTTTAGGTCACGTGTTAATATTCTCCAACTGACAGAATCGACAATCAGGTGATGTATTATAAATCTTATTTGGGCTGAGTTATCTTCGTCCCCATAAATGTAGGCGACAGAAAACATGGGACCGTTTTCAATGTTGAAACACTTTTGTGACTCGCATAAATTTTTATCCATCTGTGATTGCGAATTCTTCTGCATGTTTATGACGGTCAGCTCAACTACATCACTACTCTCTGGAATATAATATTGAACATATTCGTTATTCTTATTTTTTCTGAAACGTAGCCGAAATGCATCATGGTGTCTTATTAGTTCATTTAAACTTTTTTTCAATTTAGGTAAATCCAACTGAGGAGTTTTAACATAAAAATATTGATTAAAGTTGTTTACGTCAGTGATGCTATTTTGAAAGAACCATTGTTGAATCGGTAGGAGCTCTATCTCTTTGTTAAAGACTATTTTTTTCATTACAGGAGAGTTAGTATTCACATATATTTTGGTGACATTTTTAATTATATTCCTCACATTTCGGAAGACAAAGATATCTTTTACACTGATGTTAAGATTCATAAATTGACGAATATCTGCAACAACTTGCATTGATAATATGCTGTCACCTCCTGAATTAAAGAAATCATCTTCAACATCAATATCTTCATTATTTAAAATATCCTGCCATATAACACACATCTTATTTTCCATTTCATTTTTTGGTAAAACCACATGATTTTTGACAGGTGCTTGACATAATAACAAAGCTTTTATATCTAATTTCCCATTTACTGTAACAGGTAAAGAGTCTTTCATAAATATATATTTGGTTGGTAACATATATTGTGGTATTTTTTTTTCCAAATATAAACCCAACTCTTCTTTATTTATATCTTTTGAATCACATACAACATAGCAAGATAGACCACGATAATTGAATGCATTGCTTTCATCATTCGTACCAACAATCACACATTGTTCAACTCCAGGATATTGTGATACAAGAGTTTCAATTTCACCTATCTCAACACGCAGTCCATGTATATTAACTTGGGAGTCATTTCTGCCCATATACTGCAATTCATTTTCGCACGAGTAACGCACTAAATCACCTGTTTTGTAAATGCGCAATGGATCACTAACATCACTGTAACAAAATCCATCAATGAATGATTTTTTATTTTCTTCATCACAATTCATGTATCCACGGGAAAGGCATGCCCCTGTTAAGCAAAGTTCCCCAACAGCGCCCTGTGGCAATAATTGCATATCTTTATCAAGAACTAAAACCTCTGTGTTGGGCAAACATTTGCCCAGAGAATTCTTGAACTCAGTATCATTTTCATAGTATTTGATGGTATTATATACCGTAGTTTCCGTTGTTCCATAGGCTTGTACAATTAGTCCTCGATATTTTTCTCTGAATTTCTTAAAATGAAGATGTGTAAATACTTCACCAGCAACTACCAATATCTTAAGTTTTTGAATTATTGCTAAATCAATCTGTAAGAGGAAGGTCGGTGTCCCACTTAGAAATGTGAGGTTTTTTTCATTTAAATATTCATAGAATTCTTCATTTATTTGTAGATTTTGATCTGGTATTATGAGTTTATTTCCAAACAGGATTGATAAAACTATTTGTTCAACAGAGAAATCGAAAACGTAATTGGAAAGAAAAAGAATAGATTCCTTTTCTCTCTCAGCATTAATGTCGAAGTATTTTCCTTTTAAGCTCTCACGGAAGGAAACCACAGACTTGTGCTCTACCAATACACCTTTTGGAGTTCCAGTAGTCCCGGAAGTATATATAACATATGCTAGATTTTCCCTACAAGAGATGGGTTGATGATTTTCAACACTCTCAAGTTGTATTAGTTCAATTGTTTTATCATGGTCGATGGTAATTATGGGTAGATTGATTTTTTCTAGTTTGCTATTATGCACTGATTCTGATAGCACAATCTTAGCATTAGAATCATCCAAAATAAATTTGATTCTTTCTATTGGGTGGTTTGGGTCAATTGGTACGTAAGCTCCGCCAGCTTTCCATACGGCTAGAATACATATAAGCACCAGTTCACTTTTTTCTAATACAAGCGCTAACAAATTATCAGGTTTTATTTCTGCTATTGATTTAATATAACTTGCAAGTTTATTAGCTCGTTCGTTTAATTGCCGATACGACACATCTCCGTCTCCATGCCTTTGGCTAATTGCTATAGCATTCGGTGAAAGTTCGGCGTAATTTTCGAATATTTTATGCAACGTTTCATTTGCAAAATCACCATTTGTTCCGGAAAAAAACCTGCTTCTGACCTTCGCTGGATGGAAAAATTCATCGTCTGGTCTGTAACTTACTCCACGAATGTCTTTTAAACTTCTTAACATTTTTCCATTTTGCATCTGTGAAAATTGAGATAAAATACATATGTAGCATTTCGCCATGCTCGATATAGTTTTTCTATTAAATAGCTTTTTTGCGTAAATTATTGAGCCGCGCAGCGAGCCGTCATCCATAACTACTTTTGTAGAAATATCAAATTTTGCAATTGGATATATGAAATTTGGTTCAAATTGATGGATACCTTCTCTTGTTTGTGGTTTACTATTCTTTTGTTTTGTTTCAGAAGTGTTTGAAGTAAAAATAACTTGAATAAGAGAGTGCTTGCTTTGATCCCTGAATACACCTAACTCTTTTAATAGCTTCTCAAAGGGAATGTCTTGGTGAATTATCGCATTATTTATCTTTCTGTTCACTGAAGAAATATAATCTGCAACTGTATTTGTAGATTTTAGTATTACTCTCAAAACCATTAAATTAACAAAGTATCCTATAGTATTATTATACTCTGGAAGATTCCTACTCGTTACTGGTGAACCAATCATAATATCATTTTGATTGGAGTACCTGCTGAGTAAGAGAATAAATCCGCTGGTAAGCAGATTATTTAAGCTAATGTTTAAACTCATAGCCAGCCCCTGTAAATCCATTGTTGTTTTGTTGTCAACGTTAAACTCAAACTCTTCACCCGAATAGTCAAATTGAGAAGGTCTTGGATAATCTGTTTTCAAGTTTAATTCTTCAAAATTTCTTAAATCTTGTTTCCAATATTCTAAAAGTATCTTAAGTCTAATAGGTGTCAATTGGTTTCTCTGCCAAGAAACATAGTTTGCATATTGATGACTTAATGATGTCTGCAGTGGTTTTCCATTTTTGATGAAATAAGAATAAAACTCGTTTAAATCTCTTAAAAATATATCATTGGACCAAGCATCAAAAGCAATGTGGTGTACAATAACAACCAAGTAGTTGTGATTATTGCTTTTGTAAACTATTGCCTTCAAAGGAATTTCGGTGTCTATTTTAAAGAGATATTTTGAATCATTTTTGAACGCATTAATTAATTCATCTGTGTTTTTTACGACAAATGTATCTATGTTAAACATTGCTATTGTCTCTTCTTTGTTCATGATTTGAGGCTGATGGTGCCCATTTTCTAATCTATTGGGGTAAACGGTCCTTAAAACTTCGTGTTTTAATATCACAGCCAAAACAGAATTTTTAATCGCTTTTAAATCTTCTGATTTTGATAATTGGTATATCAAGGGTATATTATAGGCATTTGTTCCTCCTTCCAATTGATCGATGAAAATCAGTCTTTCTTGCTCAAATGAGATCTGAGGAACAACTGAATTTCTATTTTCCTTGCATTCGTCATCTGAAGCTTTATTTAATATTGACATGGATAGAGTCTCAATTGTTTGGTTGCTAAAGATTATCGGAACAGATAAAGTGACGCCCATCACATCTTTTATCATAGCTACTTCTCGCATGATCATAAAACTGTCACCTCCTAAATTGAAAAAGTTTTCGTTGACACCAATATTCCTTGAGTCTATTCCAAGTAACTGAGACCAAATATTACATAATTTCACTTGAATTTCGCTTGAAGGGGGAACGCACTCATATTGAATATCAGTTTCATAAATCTCTCCAAGTTTTTTGTAATTTAATTTACCACTACTTGTAACGGGTAAGTGTTGCATCTTTATAATTTTATTGGGGATCATATATTGAGGTAGTGTTTTCTGAATATATTCTTTCAAACTTAATTCAGTAACATCATTATTTAGAACACAAAATCCGATTATGTACACTACGAGTGGGGATTCAAAAGTATGTTTATAGCTTTTAGTAATCACTGCACACGTTTTAACTTCTGAATGAGAGGCTAAAGCTGATTCGATCTCATTTAATTCAATTCTCAACCCACGTACTTTTACTTGTTGGTCATTCCTTCCTAAGAATTCAATCTCTCCGTTCTCCATCCAACGAACAAGATCACCTGTAGCGTAAATGCGTGCGTTTATACCCTTATGCTTTTCTTCTTCACTTTGGAAAGGATTTGGAATAAAAGCTTTTTCAGTTAAGTCATCACGATTTATATATCCCCGGGCAACACCAACACCACCTAGGAACATTTCTCCGACTGCTCCAGGGGGGACACGTTTCCTGGTCCTATTTAATACATAGCACTTACTATTTGCAATTTGTAGTCCAATACTCTTATTAGTGCGATCTTCATCGCCAAAATACAACCGTTTGTGGGTGGTGATTGAAACTTCGGTAGGTCCGTAACCATTGATAATCAACCCTTTAAACGTCTTCCTTATCTTCTGAAACATTGAATGCGTTAGATCCTCACCAACTACATCAATGGTAGACAGATATTTAAACCCACTAAAGTCGTATTCACATATTACAGATGGGGTTCCTGATAAGTATGTCACTTTGTTATCATTGATGCAACTATATAATCTTGCTGGGTCATACCTATGCTGCTCATTCAAAACTATCAATGTTTGGCCATTTAGTAATGCATCTGTCATTTGCTCCACAGAATGATCAAATACATAATTCGAAAACGATAAGAAGACCTCGTTTTCTTTTTTCTTTAAGGAAAATAAACCTTCCAATGAATACTTAAGGTTTACAACTCCTTTGTGTTCTACCATTACCCCTTTCGGTCGGCCAGTGGACCCAGATGTATATATAACATATGCCAAATCGTTGCTTGTTACATCAGTTATTGGATTCGTTGATGGCAGCGAAATTTTCCTTTGTAGATGCTCTTCCATTAAAAGAAGTCTTACATTTTCCATCTCATCTAAAGAATTTAGTATGGCATTGTAACTCGAAGTGGTTATTACTAACTTCGCATTAGTGTCTTCAAGTATATATTTTATCCGATCAGTCGGGTACCCAGTATCTAATGGAACATATGCTCCCCCGGCTTTCCATATTGCTAATATAGCGATTATTAATAACTCGCTTTTTTCCATGAATATAGCAACTAAATCTCCAGGTTTCAGGTTAACTAAGCGCTGTATACTATATGATAATCGATTACATTTCATGTTTAAGTCTTCATAGGTGATACGAGTCTTGTCAAAGACAAGTGCTGTTTTGGTCGGCACACGTTCAACTTCTTCTTCGAACAATTTATGGAGAGTTTTTTCAGTTGGAAAAACTTTTTCTGTCTTATTGAACGACTGAAGTTTCCTTTCAACTTTTGGTGAAATATAGTTTAATTCAGAAACTTTTAAATTGGCGTTTTCAATGATATTTTTTAGAAGATAATCTAAAAGTTCAACTATGTCATTAATTGTTGTGTCATCAAATAATTCACTTGCAAAAACTAATTTTATACATACTTCTTTTTCATCTGATTCTTTGATTATTACGGAAAGTGGATAATTTATCTTGTCATAATCAAATATATGATTAAAACCAAGTAAAGTCTCATGTTTCTTTTTTATTGTCTCGTCTAATTTCGGATAGATTTCCACAACAAATAAACTGTCAAATAATCCATGTTTTTCCTCCCCTGTTTGCAATTGACCAAGATCAACGTTAGCATTATCGTTCATGCTTGTAACTTTCTTTTGTAGATATTTTATTGCGGACAATATATCTTTTTCGTCTTGTTCTAAGTGATCAATAATCAATGGCAAGGTATTGATAAACATTCCGATTGATTCTTCGATTCCATCAATTGGTAAGCTCCTCCCAGAAACTGTAGTACCTACAACTGTATGTGTTCCATTGCCGTAAATTCTTAATAGTTGATGCCATGCGAATTGCAACACTGAATTCAATGTAACTCCATTTTCAGAACAAAATTCATTTAAGCTTGAGGAACAAGAAGTTTTGAATATTCTATCTTTTTGTGTTGAGATATGATCATATTTTCTTAGTGCAACTTTGTTTCGGTGTTTTTCTTTAATAAACCCATCTAAGTCACATCTTTCTGTGATAGTATCTACTTCATTTTTCCAGTATTTTAACTTTGCTTTCTTGTGCATTTGCAAATAACTCTGGGCTTCAATATAGCATGTTTCTTTTGCAAAAATTATATCTTTTCCTTGACTCAACATTAGATATGTTTCATTAACATACTCGTACAGTTTTTGGAGACTCCATCCATCAATAATAATATGATGACAGCTGAATAAAACAGTGTAAAATAAATCATTATTTTTGATACAATAGATTCTAAACAGTTGTCCAAAATTTAAATCGTAAGCTTCTCTCCTATCGTCGTCTAGGAGTTTGTCTAAAGATTTTTCGGTTGAAAGTTCCATATAGCGCCAATCTAAGTCTTGATGATTGTCGATAACTTGATATACTTTTTCGTTCGAAAAAAAGCGCAAACGAAGGGAGCTAAATCTTTTTTGTGCATATTCCCAAGCTAATTTGAAGTTATGTAGATCAATTTTGGCATCATATCGTAGCAAAGCTTGCATTATATACGCATCATCGGAATATTTAAGGTAATGGAACATCATTCCTTGCTGCAAACTGTTTGCCTCAAAACAAATTTCAATTTTTTGTTTGTTAGAAATTAAATCGACAACTTGGTGGCAGTGAAAATCTTCATAATTTATTGGTGTTTTATTCTCCATCTTTACTAAGCAATCGGATATACGGCTTATAGTTTTTTGATTAAATATACACTCTACTGTGCAGTTATAATGCATATATTGCCTTATTTTATTTACTAGTAATATAGAAGTGATACTATTGCCACCTAACATAAAGAAGTCGTCGTTAATACTTATTAAATCTAATGGTATATGAAGAATTTCACTCCAAATTTGACAAAGCTGCGAATCAAGTTCATTTCTAGATAGTATGACATCGTTTTGCTCCGAATGCAAGCAAATATCAGGCAACAACATCAGATCCACTTTGCCATTGATCGTCCATGGTATTTTGTTTACTTGAATAATCCTATTTGGAACCATGTATCGAGGTAATTTATTCTCAAGATACTCACGTAAAACGTGTTCACGTATAGTTGATGAACTGTTCGACACAAAATACGCTATTAAGCTTTTAGACCTTGCATCACCATACTTGACAGAATCTCTTACTTTAACAACGCAAGTTTCAACATCTGGATGTGTTGATAATGTGCTTTCAATCTCTCCTGGTTCGATTCTAATACCTCTTAATTTGATTTGGAAATCATTGCGTCCATAAAATTCTAGTTCTCCGTTACATAACCACCGCATCAAATCTCCCGTTTTGTACATCATACAGTTGACTCCTTGCATTCGCTCACTTTCGGTCTGATATGGATTTTCAAGAAATCTTTCATTTGTCAATTTTGATCGATTTAAATAACCACTTGATACACCAGCACCACCCACATATAACTCGCCGATTGCACCGATTGGAACTTGTTTATAATGTTCATTCAGAACATAGCATTTAACATTACGCAATGGCTTTCCGACACTACTATCTTCTCTACTACTATCACAAGGAAATATTTTGAAAAGTGTCACAAATGCAGATTCAGTGAAACCATATTCACTGATTATTATTTTTTTGAAGCGATCTCGCAATTTTAAGTATCTTATCTTAGTTAGTTCTTCGCCAACTAATACCAGTCTTGATAAATGTGGACACCTAGAATAATCATACTCTTGTAAAATTGAAGCGGTTCCGTTAAGGTATGTAATTTGCTGATCTTCTAGAAATTTAGAGAATCTTTGGATGTTTAATTTAACTTCGTCAGCAACTATAATTAACGTATGACAGTTTAATAATGCCAACAACATTTGACGATAAAATGGCTCAAAAACATAACTTGAGTAAAGTACTATTCTTTCTGGTATTTTACCAATACCGTACTTTTTGGCGATATCAGTAATACTATTGACAAGGCTTTTGTGGTATTTTAGTACTCCTTTTGGTTCTCCTGTTGTTCCTGAGGTATAAGATATATATGCCAGATGATTACTGACTTCAACTGTGGTCGGATCATTAGAACTATGATTCTTATTTGACAAATTCATAAATTCTATAGGAATAATTTCCAGGTGTTGAAAATGAAAGTTTTTGATTCTCTGTTCATAACATTGGTGTGTTATGATTGTTTTTGATTTAGTATCTTTAAGGGAGAACTTGATTCGTTCATCTGGGTATGCAGGATCAATTGCAACGCAAGCAGCGCATGCCTTCCATATCCCTAGAATAGCTACTATGGTAAGTTCACATTTGTCTAACAGCAATGCTACAAGTTCTCCATTCTTTACTTTCAGACTACATTTTAGGTAGTGAGCGAATTGATTTGCCATCTCGTTTAACAAGCGATATGTTAATGTATTTTCACCATTTATCACTGCAATATTTTCAGGTGTATCTCTAACACTTTCTTCAAAGAGCTCATTTAATCTTTTCCCTTTAGGGTATAAACCTTCTGTGTTATTCCACTTATTTATTCTTTTCTGGTTTATTTCAGACACATATTCCAATTGAGGGTATGAAACTGAAGGTTGAATATTGACTTGCTCCAACAACATTACGATTGTCTCTAACACCTCATGAGAAAACTCGTTGTCAAATACACTTTCGTCGTATACTATATCTAATTCCAATTTATCTGTTATTTTATAGGTAAACTTAATTTTAGAACGTATCTTGTCTATAGCAACCCCTGAAGAAGCAAAAACGCTGTCAAATAAATCAAGCGTAGCTGGCTTGTTTGAAAGAAACTGATTGTTGGCTATAGTTAAATTGATATTTTTCTCGATTTCCTTGATGAAAAAAGATGCAGATTTTGTTTCACTATGATCTACTATAACAGGTATTATGAGATATTCTGAGTTAATTGTTTGATCTTCATCAATGTAAGCAATTGCAGTAGTTGTACTAGTTCCATACACACTAAGTGTTATGTGCCATACGTATTGTAGCACATTTTTTAACTGTAATCCTTTATCTAAACACATTGATTTGATACTATGTAAGAATGATTCATCCAAGCACTTTATTGAGTGAATACATTGATTGCCAGAGTGTTGAGTGGCACCAGAACTTCGTAATTTTTTTCTAAAATGCGGGTGTAAATCACATCGGTCTTCTAATGCCCTGATGCTATTCCGAATGGTTTCTTTTTCATGACTTGTATCGCCATCGTCAATATCTGAGACCGTCATCTAGAGCCAAGATAAATTCAAGTTTAAAAAAAATTTTTAAAAGAATTTGCTTCGATCAGGCCAACCAAATATTGCTTTACTGAATCTTTTTAATGTTTCTTAGGAACCTCAAGTGTGATTTTGTTAATATAATAAATAGCTGGAATTATTAAATTATCTTGTGTGCTGTGTTGGCTGAGTGTTTGTGAGGTTAGACCACCTAAAATTTGAATTTCTGCTGAATTTTTTGGCGCTAGAAATGATTATATAGATCTAGACAGCTGTTAAGATACGACAAATATTTGTATTACGCCTAGTTAAAACATTTGAAGGCTACATATATATTAAATTAATTTTTACTACTCTCCTATGATTAAGGTCGGTCGATATGAAAACCTATAATTATTCAATGAAAATTATTACTCTTTTAGTACTTATTTCCTCTTAGAAATGTATGCTCTTCTTCAGAATTACTTATCGTAGGCTGAGGTTACTTTCTGTAAAAAATGAAGGAAATATTTATTGGAAACGAATCGTTTTACGTTGGTATTCTGTGGTTGCAAATTTCAAATTCAATTAGAGAACCATACTATTTCAAAAAATTTTTTGAGTAGATAACTATGACAAATTTCAGAAGGAAAAAAGAAGAAGCAAATTTCTTTGGCTTTTCTACATCAAATGGCTTTTTGCCCTAGCAATTATTATATTTATTATTGGTTTTGGTCGCCTCATTTAATTCTCTTATCCTAAATATGCGGTAAATGTGTATTAAAACTTAGGAATTAGAAAACAGGGTTAATGTTTATTTCTAAATCCTATAGACTGGTTGCAATGTTTAAATTTTGTATAGCGCATGAGTCAAAAATAGGAGAAAAAAAATTCTCGGGAATGCAAAAAATTATTTCAAATAGTTATTGCGTTGTTATAGCGCTGTTATGGCGTTGTTAGTCGTTTAACTCTCATCCAAATTACTTGAAGGAATTAAATGCACAAAGCAAACCAAATATTCGTAGATTACCCTTAAATGATTGTACTATATTACCAAATTCATGGAGCTTTAAAGATGAGTTGAAGTGTGACTTTGGTTTACTGCCGGACATGGCATGGCTTTAAAGTTACATTTAATTTATTAATATACCAAGTGTATATACCAAAGAAAAACTCAGAGCATATAAATCATTGATAGCCTATAATTTCTTTCTCATGGTCATTTTGCGGGATGTTTATTACTACGACTTAAACGATAACGAATTTTGCTACATAAAATCCGAGGTATGTATAAGCTAACTACTGTGTATGTACTTGAATAAATCTTTTCTGATAAATGAATTGCATTGTTATTATACACCTAGTAACGTAGTAGTTTCTGGATCAATACTTACATCAATTTGGTTAAGGAATGTTTAACTAAATTTTTTTAATTCAGTTGCTCCTAACTTCAAGG
This sequence comes from Euphysa ruthae, assembly GCA_035046665.1. NCBI lineage: Eukaryota > Metazoa > Cnidaria > Hydrozoa > Anthoathecata > Corymorphidae > Euphysa > Euphysa ruthae. The sequence continues at coordinate 14,587 of JAUZNK010029785.1, forward strand.
ACATAAGGGGAGTCTGTATTATGAACCACTACAGCAAAGGTAATATAATATAGAAAAAGTCACATCTACTGTACCCACCACCCCGAACACAAAGATATGTGATAAATTGTGATCATAGTCTAGCCTATATAAATATTACATGAAAGTTGGATCCAAAGATTCAAAATCCGAAAGAATTATTTTGTCATTGCAAACGTCCAAATTCCGAAATATACATATATACGTCCAAAAATATATATATATATATTTTGGACGTACAGATATTATATTTCTGCTAAACTAAACTATAAACCTAGGAAAGATCGTGTATGCGATCGTGTATACGATCGTGTGTACGATCGTGTATGGTAAGCGATAAAAACGACATCACTAACGACAGTTTTAATTCTTTTTTTTCTAAATGTCACTAAATTGTTAGATAAGCAAATTCCGTTACAAAGAAATAAGCCACAAAGGTTTCAAGGGTGAGTTTAAATCTCGATCGCCGACGGTGTCTTCCAATCCTCAAATCCTTGAAAAAATTTAGCAATCTGTATAGTAGGTATTTAAGAGCTAGAAATTGTCAGGGTAAACAATTATTATTTCATAAATTCAAATACTATACAAACATGCTAGTTACGTTGGTTAGGTAAAAGTAAACAAAATTACTTTAACAAATATTTTTCAGATAACGTGAAATGTTTACGTCAAACCTTGAAAGGAATCCAAGAAAAATAAATCGGAAACTACACCTATTTGTATTCTCGATAAAGGTACTGTGACTGACCCTGCCCAGATTACAAATATGTTTAATTCTTACTTCTCACCTATCAGGAAAATTTTACAATACAAAATACATTATTCTCAGGTTAATTTTTCAAGATATTGAAGAAATCCAAACTTCCAGAATTTATTTATTGTACCAGTCTATCGTTATTTTATAAATATCCTGCTTTTATGGCAATTCCAGGCACCACACATTTTTTGGCTGAAATTCGGGCCAAAATTCGTGCCTATTTTTTCCATTTTTTTGTCTCGCCTTCCCATTTCTTTATTAATAATATTTGAGGAGTAGAAAATAATTCAATCGAGACAATATTGTTTCGCCTCCCTATTTCTTTATATTATCCCCATTTATTTGAACACTAGAGAATAATTCAACTGAGAAAATAGTTATCAATTCAAAACCAAATCAAAATTGAATTTAATAAACTGTTAACAGAGAATTTTATCCAAAAGTTACATAAAAATTATTAACATTCCCATAGCAATACGCCTTAGCAACACATTTTCTCAAATATTTCTTCAATGAAAAATGCCAGACTTACGGTTTTCGTAGTTTTCAGTTAAAAGCTATATTTCAAAATATGATAAAGCAGAGGTTTGAAAAAAAAACTACGACTTTCAACACGTTTTAAAAGCTAAAGAAATAATCTTATAAATCCTAAAAATTTCTCTGTTAGCAGTATGAGATCAGATAATAGGTATAACACAGCAAGAAGGAAGAAACAAAAAGAATTTGATGTCACAGAATCTCCATTAACTAACAACAACACTGGAGATTTAAATAAAACTGCTTCACGAAAAAAAACTAGAACTTTCACTTTTAGAAAAAAATGAATGAAAACCCTGACCTAAGCTGAAGCTCCTGATATAGCTCTGGCATAGAGTTTTATAATTTACATAATCTGTTTGTATCATTAGTTCTCATGATTGGTTGATGCCCTGATTGTGTTGGGTCTGTCGACGTGAAACAATTTTTAGGAGAAAAAAGGGACTCGCACAGTTTTTCTTTGTTAATTGCAATGAATGTTCATGGAGTATCAAATTCTGCTCTTCAAAACTTTGCACGAGAAAACACAATGGCATATAAAGTCAACAAGAGCAAACTAGTTGCTTTTCGAGAAAGTGGTCAGGGTTGTAGCAGCAGCAAAACGTACTGAAAATGCAGGAACATGCCCGAACCGATTCGCAAACGACATTTGACAATCTGAATGACGAATTACACAACGTGGGCACACAAAGTTAAGTTATCAGTGTAAAACGAATGAAGGCTTGAACACACTGGCTTGTGCTCGATCAGCCATGTCGATAGTACTGGGTTAACGGAATGTGTCGGAATGAAAAGAATGTTTCACCGATCTTAGATATACATTTTACATTGGGACGGCGACACTAAATCTTTTGATGAGATTTGCGCTTCAGACCCTTTTCCAGGTCACAAATTTACTAAAGACGAACGTGTTGGCAATGTCCATAAACGAGTCGGCACTCGTCTGAGTACCATTAAAGCCGAATAACAGATGAAGAAGCTGTCTGATGGCAAAGGCATTGGGCATGCAAAGGGAAGATTAACCAATAAGGTTATTAACACCCTCCAAAATTATTATGGCATAACCATATGACAGAACAGCAGCAATTTATATGTCATGAAGAAATCAGCTGCTGCAACATTGCATCATTCAACAGTAGGAGAAAATCATGAACACAGTCACAGATTTTTTCCGCATCCTGCAGATTCTTGGCGTAAGTACAAAAGTGTCAAAATTACTGGGAAGCAAACTTATAAGCAGCAGATTGGAATTGATAAAGCTGTATCTGATCTAATTGCTCCAATATTCTCCCATAAAGATCTTGGTAAGAATGCGTTACTTTCTAAATACCTATATGGTCAGACACAAAAACCTTAATGAATCTTTGAAAATTTAATATGAACGCGGTGCTCTAAAAGAGTTTATGTTAGAAATACTGTCTTTAAAACAGCGATTGCATCTGTTGTGATAGCATTTAAAGATGGTTCGCAAGAATTCCATTTGTCAATAAACTTGGTATCCAACCAGGTCATATTATCAGACATTTGTTCAGACAAATTGATATAACACATATCAAGAAATGTGACCCCAAATCTAACGACAAAGAAAAAATAGACGTAAAATTTGAACATTTATTAGAAAAGGGTACTATGAGGAACATAAAGCTGAGGAAGGAAAAACATGCAAGTGGAGCGTTTTAATATTTATATTCATACTGTATTTATTTATATTTTATATTTACATTTATACTATATCTATTTATATGTTTATTTTTCTTCCTTTTTCTCAGAATTCACACTTTTGGATGATTTTTGTCTTCTTAACAAAGATAACTTTTGAACTGTATTTAAACTTCAACTTTCAGGAGATATTCTTTAATTTAGTTTGAGATGTTTTGAACGAAAAATAAAAATCTGCTTCATCCAAAACATTGACATAGTCATACACATTATATCCTAAAAGTTCCCAGTGATTTTGATAATTTTTTTGTGGAGATATTCATGTTAAGAGGTTTGACATTTTTTAAGTGAAAAAAGCCCTAATTATATGCATTGTTAATGACGTCACAAGCGAAATCGTTTTTTTTTTTCTGTATTTTTAAAGACATAGTCTTAATTCGCTTCTATTATTCCTACTTTTATAATAAGACATTAACTGTATGCTCAATAATGACAAAATGACAAAACCAGATAAAAGATTAAATTTGTCCGGATGGAAAATTTAGGAATTTGAATATTTCAAGCCGGAAACTGTCGAGTGGTAAATATTCGGTTATCCCATATAAGTGAACTGTATTGACGTCATCAATAAATAACTTTATACTTATACAAAAAGAAATAATTTGGTATATCGTATACATAGAGTGAAATAAAAAATATTGTTTTTAATTAGAAATATATTTTATTTTAAACAGAATGAAATAAAAAAATGGGTTTTTAAGATTATTCAAATGGAATATTTATGACTTTTTTTTAAGCGTTTAAATAAAATTCTATTTAGACTATTATTTTACCTTTAGTAATTGGAAGAAAATGAGAAATTTTTGTAACTATGTAAAATGATACGGAACAACTATATCTAAATATAAATTTTCAATATTTTGTAGATTCTTAATTTGAAATAATGACAAAACCAGATAAAAGATTAAATTTGTCCGGATGGAAAATTTAGGAATTTGAATATTTCAAGCCGGAAACTGTCGAGTGGTAAATATTCGGTTATCCCATATAAGTGAACTGTATTGACGTCATCAATAAATAACTTTATACTTATACAAAAAGAAATAATTTGGTATATCGTATACATAGAGTGAAATAAAAAATATTGTTTTTAATTAGAAATATATTTTATTTTAAACAGAATGAAATAAAAAAATGGGTTTTTAAGATTATTCAAATGGAATATTTATGACTTTTTTTTAAGCGTTTAAATAAAATTCTATTTAGACAGTGCGGAAATTAATTTTGATTTGGTTTTGACTTGGTAACTAACAACAAATATATAACATCTTGTTGTCTCGATTGGGTTATTTTCTACTGTTCAAGTATTATTAATAAAGTATTATTAGTGAAGTAAATAAGCGTATCGACGGAATCAAAGAAGAAGTTTTTGAACTAAAAAAAGGTGTTAATTTCATGGAT